>NW_022260808.1:64891-76944 GCF_009602425.1 Actinia tenebrosa | reverse complement strand
CATGTTCAATTCATTCAGTATGTGGACCCCCGGTTCACCTCATGTTCCATTCATTCAGTATGTGGACCCCCTTTGACCTCATGTTCCATTCATTCGATATCTGGATCCCCTTTGACCTAATGTTCCATGTTGTATTTAAGATGTATTACATAATTCTGATGCCTGTCAATGGTATTGTATATGTTTAGGTTGAAGGCCTTGGATACATGTACCCCACTATTAACCTACCATTGTCCTTTATTTACATATTTGGTAAGACATTTTATCCCTGTTTTGACTTACATGTGCATTTGAAATTCACACAATGCATGTGGTAGGGAAATATTGTCCTAGGGAAGCATGGGTGGCATGAGCTGTTAATACATTGCCTCTCAAATGCTAACTAGGTTCGAATCCTGCCAGTCTCTGTGTCGTATGTGAGTAGAGTTGTTTATTGGTTCTGCCCTGTGCTTCAAGGGTTTTTCTCAGGGTTCTCCCATTTTCCTCCCTCCACAAAAATCAACTTCTAAATTCTAATTCAATCTTTGGGCTTTCACTTTGTTGGAGCCTGGCTCTTTTGCAATTGCCCCTCGGTGTGATACAACACTGAGCGAAATCTTAATACATTCAATGTTTTTATATGTTTTGATTATAATTTAAGATTGCATGGCTCCCTTGGTCCACAGCCAAATAGAATGTTATCCAAAGGTTTTGTGTCAGTAATACGTGAATATAATATCCTGTAATGTCACATTTCTACTTTGTTTTTCTAGCATTTCTGACAGAGCTTGTTCATGCTGTTGTTGGTCGATATATTTATAATTTTCAGCCAATGTTGACAAGAACAGAGGTAAGTGTAGGTGTTATGATCACTTAATGATGGATAGTCACCCCTCCCTCACCTATGGTAACACAGGTCTTTTTTGGTGTTGCAAGTTGTATTCTGGGTTGCTGTTCTTTGTATTACTCCAAACCCATTGCTCTTGGCTATTGACTCAGGTTCTCTGCAACATTAAGAAAGATCCGGTAACACTAGCAACACCTAACATCACTTCCTTTTCTGTCAGTCAGCTACAACCATTCACTCATGCTGCAGTTAGTTGCATTCTTCATTCTGGTCACGTTATAATCAGACACACCACATTCCTGTCATACACTCTACTCACCCATGACACCCATTACTCCCACGAAGGACTAATGTCCAAAACGTCAGTGTTATCATCTCTTCACGGTGTAAAATTTACCCTTTTATCATTACTCACCCATGGCATGGCTTGTCACATCTACCCCACCCCTCCCCCCATCATCCATGACACACGCCTCAATCATCCATTCACATCAAGATAGCTAATCATCTTCCTAATCCTATTTTCATTACCTATCTCATCCGCCAAAGGTACACAAAACTGGAGTCACACATTTCTTCTCAATCAATAAAGCAAGAACAGAGCTGGGTTATAGTCCAGTGGACCGTGACCTGATGGGTGTGGTCAAGCACTTCCGAGAACAAGGCCATGGAAAGAAGGTTCCTAAGAAGCAGTCCAGTCTTAAGTATTTCATAATCAATGTTTTAATAGGGTTTGCTTTTGCCTTTGTGTTGATGTCATGGTTACCAAAAGTCCATACGTGATACACAGTCATTGTTTACCATGTGTTATTTTATTGTGTGATTTCTTTATTTTACTGGGAACCTGATGATATGAAAAGCTCAAACCAAAACCCAGCCTGAAAATGAATCTCTGAATCTTCGCATCAGTTTTCTCAGTGGAACTAAAATGGTGTCCCACAAACAACTAGAGTGCAAACAATTAATCTGTGAAACACTAATTACTAAATAGTACAAAATAGTGCTAGTTAAACAATAGAAAACAATGGAATTTGCATGAGATTGTGCTATTTAGTATTACTAAAGTTTCACAGATTTACTGTTGTCACTCTATGCAGTATATTTGAGTTTTAAATTCTGAGATATTTTAAGTAATAAGTAATTTGTTGAGCTTGTGGGACATAGCAACAGTAACTATCGGGAGCCAGAACTTTGAATCAGTTACACACAGATTCTAAAATTGGCTATTCAAACTTTTCTATTCAAACTTCTTCAATCAAAAAATGTACCAGTATATCACTCTCAACTGAAAGAGCATCAAAAAGTGAGCACAGTGGTGGATCCGAGGGAGGGGTGCAGGGGGTGTGCACCCCTCCCTGGTTCCACTCTGTGCCCCTACTTTGAAGATAGCCAATGCAAATTGTTTTTTCCCTTTGATTCTAAGGGGTGCACCCCTCCCTGGGTTAACTTTATGCAGTGCACCCCTCCCTGAACAAGGAAAGTTCTACAGATATTAGTATCAGATTTTGCTGATCAGTACTAGCCTTGTTTTGGTTTCTTCACAATTTCCACTTCAGTAACTTCTAAAATAATTATGACCAATCTCGAGTGATTTCCACTGCAGTTAATAGCGCAGCGCACTGATTCTAAAAATAGCTTAAAGATTCGGACAAACATTGCATCGTTTAACCGCTACGAGGATTATACGAACCGATTTTATTTTTACTTATTAAACTCAGGAATAATTAATGAGGAAAACACAACAGAAATCACGACCGTGAAGAGTTCTGTAAATCAGATACAGAATCTTGTTCATTTGCATAAACTTTAAGATGGATTTTCTTGGCCAGATTCACTTTTATACGTTTGATAAGTAATCTACAGTATTCGTGTCCGTGTTGTATCCAATATACAAACTCTTGGCTACGCCTCGAGTTTGTATATCAGATACAACACGGCCACGTATACTGTATATATCACTTAAAGTTACAATAACCCATTTAAACTAAGATCAACTGCGATCAATCAGCTGTGAAAATTATCCGCTGAAAGTAAACTTGTTTGTTTGTTTGTCCGAATTTCGCCTTTGTCTTTGTTTCTATGATGTCAATAAGGGATAAGGGAATAAAGGGATACAAGATTTTGTATTTCTTTTATTTTTATTGAACATGTAACTCGGCTTGATATTACAACAATAAACTGAGATCATAGCATACCTGTCATAAAGTCTCCTTTAATGGATGGAGTACATAAGTTTTTTTTGCATTAAATGGATATTTTATGGACTATTCAATCATCCTTTATCATGGTTCAATCAGCATGTAAGTAATCTTATTATCTATCCCAAATATACTCATCAAATCACTTTTAATCTTAATAATAACTGACAATTCCAAATGGATAAGTTAATTACTTATGAACTGTTCATGTAAACATATTATATTGTTTTAGTCTTCTCAACACTAGCTTGTAAAAATAAACATCAAATATGATCATTCAAATACACTACTTTGACGACAAGGCAGCTGTTTTGGATCACAAGGCATCATGGGCATCCGGGGGGGGGGGGCATATAGAGTTAAAGTGAGGCTTGATATATTTTTCCTTATATTGCCTGTCATTTTTACAGCCAAATACAGCATATCAATCACCTTTACCCATGAGAGAAAGACAAACTATATTATTTGTCATTTTTGTTTTGCTCCCTGGATGCCTGATAATGCCTTGCGATGCAAGATTGCCGCTGTATCGTTAAATTAGTCCATTCATCCAAGACAGTTCTGCCAGATAGGAAAAACATAATTTTGTAATCTCAGGAAAACAGAACAAAGAGAGTAGGCTTTACAAAGCAATGTCAACACAAACTGTTTATTCTCGACTTTCACATCCCCATAATCCTTTGCAGCTTTGGGGGGTAACCAATTGAAAAACTGTCCCAAATTGAAAGGGTAAAAACCCACTTATTTTGCTGAAGGCTGATCAGACAATGTTGAAAATACCTTGTTTGGTATCCAAAGATAAAATGAAGAAGTAAACAACAGAAAAAGATAGAAGCTTGAAGACGTTTAAGGTAAATTTTAAACATTTTTTCGTAAGTCAATACATTTTCTGTAAGACCAAAACTCTTCATGATCTGTACACGCAAAAATAGCTTGGAATAAACTGATAATCAGTATTGTACAGATAAAATCAGGTAAAGTATAAATTCAATTAAGAAACCTTTCAATTTGGGACAGTTTTTTGATTGGTTACCCCCCAAAAACGCAAGGCATTATGGGGATGTGAAAGTTGTGAATAGCTATTTTGTTTGGACGAAATGGCATTTCTGAAGTCGTACCTTGTCTGTACAAACCTCTACTCTTACATGTTGTAACATAACCAGAACTACTACAGCTAGTTTTGCACAATACATTTCATACTTTAACACTCATATATATTTACACATCATAATTACTGAAGGTCTGATATATGATCTTTTTAATAGATTAGTTTCAACATGTACAAGTATGTTCAAGTTCCCTATCCTATGGACACCCACTTGCATTGGTCTTGGACACCCACAAAGTATGGCCAGGGGCAGACCCAAGAATTTTAGAATGGGGTGACTATTAAAAGGTTTTACCAAGAATGCGAGTAAAAGGGGGGGTGACTGTTACTAACAATATACTTAGAAATTTGAGCAAAAGGGAGCGGGGGACTAGTCACCCCTTTTACCACCCCTGGAACTACCCCTGATGGCACCCACTTCACATGGACACCACCAAATTGACATGGATATCCAATTGACAAGTACACCCAATTAAGATGGACAACCAATATTGACAAGGGCAACATTTCCATTCAGCATAGCACCCATATAACTTAGACACCCACTTAGTATGGCACGCACTTGACATGAAACTCTTTTTACAGGGACACCCACTTACGAGGGGCACCCAGTCAACATGGACACCCATTTAGGTTGGACACCCTCTCAGTAAGCACACACTTAATGTGGATCCCTGCTTGACTCCATTTGATATGGACACCCATTAATATTACACCTTCTTTGTGCCCATTATGACAGGGAATGACTGTATATCCTGTTCTTTCTTGCCTCAAACAAAACTGATATCTTGATAATATTAGAGAAAACAAGAAAACAGAACAGGCTTACAAAAAAGAACTAGATTACTTTAGGGATTTTTTATACATGTACTCTTTTGAAGGTTGGTTTGCTCAGTGGCTGGTTCGCTTACACTACGAGGGAAACAAAGCTGTTATACTGTTGGATGTTTCGCTTAAGGATTTCATTACATGGACCCATCACACGTTCAAACCGTTGTCTATCCAGCTTGACACATTTAAGAAGCCCTCTTGCAGTGACTGTGGCTGCACGTGGTCTGTTAAGCACCAGAGCAATCTCTCCTGCAAACCAAACAGACAAGCTTAGCAAAAACCATCTCCCGGTTGGCTCAGTTGGGTGGGCACTGGACTATTGAGTTGAAGGTGGTGGGTTCAAGCCCTGCGGCTGGACCAACACTCTGGATCTTAAATTATCCGAGTAGAAGGTGCTACCTTTGCGCTAATTTTTTTGCAAATGTTTAGGCCTTTGCACCTTGTGTGATGGAAGCCATGACAGAAGGCAGCAACGGTTAAATATGACCTAATCTGATCTACATGGCAAAGAATTCAATAGAAAGAATTTAGTTTCCCAGGGGAAAAAGACTATTGTTGTGCCTCCTGTCATGGCTGCCATCACGTGATGGTGCAAAGCCTCCAAACTTGGAATACCACGTAAAATGGTGGTCTGGCCCTTATTCAGAGACGTTAAACTAGAGCGCCACAAGTTTATCAACTGCGACTGTCAAATGTCACCCTGTATTATGTAAAATAAGTATATTATCAACATTATTTTTATTACAGACTTAGATTTCCATCTATATGTTAGCCTAGGCAGAAAAAGAAAAGTGATAACCAATTTAAAAAAAAAATTACTTATGGTTTGTTAAAGCTAAGTTCAAGTTCAAGCAGATGAGTATTCTTACCAAAATAGTCTGACGGCCCTAGTCTGCTGACCTCGATAAAATCCTCATTTGGTGCACGTCTCTGAAGTACCACTGCACAACCCTAAAGAAAGTTCAATAATAAATACTTGCTTGAAATCAAGAAAGATTTTACAGGTTGTTGAATGAAACACTCTATGCTTAGTCAAATAAGTCAGGGCATTACCTCAACAATGATGTAGAATTCGTCCCCATGTTCTCCTTGTACGACAACCTCCTCGCCATCCTGGAACTGAACTGGTTCCAGAGCATCAGCAACAGTCAGTCTTTCCCACTTATCGAGAGATTCCAAAATGCTGACTTTCTCCAGAAACTGTTCATACATCCTCCTCTTACGGATCTGGCTACCCATGAGAATCCTACGGTAAGTGACTCGGTCAATGGCCCATAACTTCACGTCTGTCTTTGCCTAAACAACAATAGTTATTAATAATTAATAGTTATTGAAATATTATTGAATTATTACCAATTATTGAATTATTCAAAAGGGACAACCATCACTGAATGCACAATCTCACTCCCTTAGGGCAAAGTTATGAATGTAAATTTCAAACTAGTTGATTTTATATTGCAACATTGTCAGAACTCTACTAAGCTATTTTGGGATTGATAATGGAGTCACGATGACTCGGACATGTCGAGTTTTATTGGTATCATTGATTTTTGTAATTTTATGCATTTCGAAACCTTAACAATAATAGTACATAAAATATAATATAATATAATATAATATACAGCCATTTGCAAAAATTATGGCCACTTCCAATATATATACGAGTATATTGAAAGCATATCAAAAATTATGGGATATCCTCCCTGATATTTTTTTCCGAGTTGTCTATCACTAGGGCTTTCTGAAAAAAATATCAAGAAGGATATCCCGCCCTGTCTAATATTCTTTCGATATACTTGTATTTATATTTGAAACGGCCATAATTTTTGCAAACAGCTATATATAATATAATATATATATATATAATAATATATATTTAAAAAAATGCACTATTGATACATGTTTGATAATGAGTGGTTCATAAAATCTATAATCACGTTAGAATATTGAAAATAACTAGGCATCATCATGTTCCAAAGAAAAGTGACCAACCTGGTTCCCTGAATCTATGATTGGCTGCAATATTGGGGGCATGCATGGTAATAATGCGTCACGACTGCAATATCAGAATGCAAACCATACTAATATAGTACAAAATAGCACCAATGAAACAATTGAAAACAAAAGAATTAATGTGTTAAGTGCTATTTAGTTTTTGTGCTACTTCACAGACGTATGGTTTGCACTCTTAATGCATAGCATTTATTCAGTTTGTTACATGCTGAGATTTTGATAGAGAAAAGGCGGGCATTTATACACCTTTGACGACATGTGACGTCACTGGTTTGGGGTGGGAAAGGAGAATGCTAAAGATAACAGTCAACCCCCACCATCAGTAGTTAAAACAATGATGTGAGACTGATAATACCTTGATTGTTGCAGCTCTTGGGGTGCCATAAATCAAAGCGAGTTCTCCAAAACTACCACCTTCACTGATGGTGTTCACCACAGCATTGTTAACGAGAACCTGAAAAGTAACAAAGTATAATCTCTTTATCAGTTAATATCCATCATAAATAGGTATTCTAATGAGTCAGAAGCGGAATTGAAAGGAATGGAAGGTTTCCTTTTCCTTGGCTTGCGCTTATCATGAACAGCTTTTGTTTGTAATTTTAAGCATCAACATGTTTTATCTGAAGCTTTCAGCAAACATGTCAGATTATAACGTCATGAAGGAACCTCCTAGGATATATACCTAATTGAAAAAACATTGTCGGGTTCAAAAAAAGGTTATATCATCAAAGCTAAGACCGAAGGGGAGCATGGGAAGACAAACAATTATGCTAATTTCATGCGTATTGCAGTTTTCCCTTCCTGTGCACATTTTATGCATCATGGCTTTGGCATGTTGTTAATCTAGGTCGACCGACTTTGCCCTACTGTGCATTTTTACATGTCTACATGCAAATATAATATGCATTTCGGAGTACCCAAAATCCTTTTTGGCCTTAGCTTTGATGATATGACCTTCTTGAACCCGACTACGTTTTTTCAATTAGGTGTATACTCATAACACATCCCAACACAATCAATTATGAAACATGTGTTATGTAACAGTTGGTGATCAAATGCCGAGCTTTTGGGATCAATGGATTGCTATTGTAAGTAAGTAAGTAGTGGATTTGAGTTAGACATACTGCATATGGGACAGTTATATTTAATGTCCTACTACCCATAAACAAAGGGGTAAAATAACAACTTAAGTCAAAATACATTGCTATTAAAGATATTGTGCATTTGATCTAGTTAAAAAAAGATCAAAAATATAACTAAAACAGTTAAAAAATAAAATCCAAAAATGTACAACAGAATACTACATTTTCCAATGTATAGCCAATATCCAAAAATTTAGATCCGAATTCCCTAAAGCCAAGAAGTAGTTCACTTGTATCAAAGTGTTTTGTACTAATATTGAAGTAGTTTACATTTTCCTACCTCGACTTCGCCACTGTCAATGATATAGAAGTTATCTCCTTCGTCACCTTTAAAAATATAAAAAATTGTAATAACAATGCAAAATAATGTACAGATTACTGAAATATGGATCGAAAATGTACGAATTCTGATTACATTAAAAAAACATTCCAGTTGTAAACATGTCGATAGATCAGTGATTTTCAACCAAAATAAATAATTCTTACAAACTTATAGATAACAAACAAATTATACTAAGTGTAAGTAAAAGAATAACGATTATTCTGTTTTCATTTTACCTTGTTGGATAATAATCTCCCCATCGCTATGCTTTACAAGGCACATTGCATCAAATATATCACTGAAAAATCAAAAAAAACAAACTTTTTAAAGTCAAAATATTATAATTTTTGAATTTTTTCGATTCCTGGTTAACTAATGTTGTTCAGTAGCCTATAAAATACTGTCATACCTGCGTTCATTTTCGTCCAGATGCGAGAAAAGAATATTCCTGGTGATGGCTTTGGAAAGGGCAGCCATTGTTTTGTAGTCCTTGGGGACGACCTGTGTAAAGTAGACCCGAAAAAAACTCGAAATGTCAGGAAATATTCCAGATGAACGTACGGTAAAGGTATGAATACCTTCTTAACGTATGAAGTTGCTTCATCTTCGGTTATAGGAGCGGCACTGACTGCTCCACGTCGCTGTCTTTGGAAAGGTTTTGAGGGAGGTTGTTCCTCTATTTCTGTTCTTTGCTCTGGTTCTGATTCAAGTCTTGACGCTTCGTCTCTTCGGTCGTCATGCTCCTAGAAAAAATCCCAAAAATCCTAAGAAAACCCTTCCTTCGTTCGTATAATCAAATCGTTATATCTAAACAATGTTGTGCTGTTCGTTGAGAGCCATTAGAGTCAACGCAGAGGTATTTTCGAGCGAAAACGAAACGCTCACTTAGCGATGTTAAAAACAACAAACCTTTTCTAGTTTCTCGAAATACTCCTTGAAAAATCTATAAGGATTTTCTGGCTTAGAAATACATAACTGGACGATACAGTCTTTGAGGACGCCTTGAATGTTGTGTTTTTCGACGTAAATCTCGCATTGTCTGAGCGCTTCTGCGTCTCCTTCTTGTCGCTTTGAGGACGCCATCTTGAAGTGAGGAAGGAGCTAGGAATACGGACCGTTACGTCACAACACGAGGACCAATATCAAACGACCATGACGTCAACAGGACGTCATCAGTATATATATGTATATATATATATATATATTCTACATGATCTTACACACACAAAATCCATATTACTGATAATTTCGTATTCAAATTCATCACAAAGGAAAATCTATCATTATAAACGAGAATTGTAAAGAATATAATTACAGTATTTTTGAAATAATTTTCTCAATTAGAGGGGAAATATTATTGATGCGAATGGATTTTAGAGATGGTCAGTCCTGCTGAAGGTTTTGACATTTGGACATGGTTTGTTTATTATTCAATATTTATCTTTCGCCCACCGTTTCTTGAGAATTCCCCATTTATGAGTAGACTAACAATAAATACGAAGAACGCCTGCTAGCAAAGTCAATGCAGACATGATGGATTTGCGTCATAGCTAGAGGAAAACCGGTTAAAAATAGAAAGTCGTTCTAAATGAGGCAAAATTTAGATCAAGACAATCAAACGGCTTGAAACACCTGGTTAAATGAATTTTCCTCGCAATTTGATCAAACACAAGAAGATTTCTTAAACCTGTATTCAAAAACCAGACCAAATTTACCTTTGAAGACGAGCCTTTCAAATTCTTTCTTCCAGACATCTTTAGCCCTTCTCAGTATACTCTTTTTCTTTAACCTAAAACGATCCCAGGTGTCCTTGAATAGTTCCTTAAAACTATTTCTCTACATTCAAGTTTTCAGTACAAAGCAAGAACATTCTCAAAATTGGCGGGACAACTGCACGCGTTAATTGCTGGCTTCAGCACAAGGCGTAAGGGGATAACTGTAGGTCGGTCAAGTTATTAGAACATTATTCCGATATTTGATACTTATAGAACTCTATACTCTGCTCTTTTGGAGTCAGTGTTGAAATGTTGAAGTGAAAATTAATCTTTAGCTTAAATTCTTTTAGGCTGCGTTCATGATGTATGGCAGACGGGGGCTAGGTGAAAATCTGAAATGTCCAGAATAATTCTTAACACCCTCCTTAAAGTCATGCAAAAAAATACGATCCCCCCCTAAGCAAGGGTTGTAGCTTCTTCTAAAAATTGTGCATCCCCCCATTTTTCTGATAACAATTTGCCCATCCCCCCCTTTTTCCTACCAAAATTTTCCCGACCCCCCCCCTCAATTTCACCTGCCCTCCCTCCTCTGCCATACATTATGAACGCAGCCTTAGGACTCATTTTATTTAAAAAAATTGATTACACTTAAGAGATTTTTAAATCTAAACGTTACTTGCCAGAATAGCTAGCTATAGGGGAGTGTTCAATAGTTTATTGGTTAGGGGGGTAGGGGGTGGGATGGGATAGGGTTTGCAGGGGGTCAGAACGACTTTCTTCAGAAACATTTCGTAACCCGAAGGGGGCATCAAAAATATTGCTTTAATAAATATTCTGTCAAGGGTCACTAATAAGAACTAACTAGTTTAGTCAGCAAAGATCAAGCAAAAAATTAAATCCACCGGCCACGTGGCCCTTCTAACTAAAACCGTAAATTATGAAAGCTTCAGTTTTGACTGTGCAAATCTCATAAACTTAGTTGTAAATGCATTCAAGGTGAATAAATTATCTGTGACTGATGTCTGAAGCCATTAAAATATTGGAAGGCTGAGCTCAGACGATAAATTACTCTTTTTTTCGCTTTGAAAAAGCGCGTTTTGCTTCTAAAAATGTCAAGCATAGATTATTATAATTTAAACGAATTTCCTAGCCTATTTTGAAAGTATTTTAATCAAAATAAGCTTCAGTTTTGACGGTTCTGTACAAATCTCATAAAGTTAGTTGAAACAAGACGCCCTAGAGGTGTTCACTTGGTTACCTGTATGATGCACATATGACTAGTACAGCTGAAGAAGTTAACAATGTTAGCCAAAAGATAATGGAATCTTTCACAAGAAAGACTGATTTAGTTTAAATTGTCTAAGGCGAACTTCTCTCTTAATGTGTTCTCTACATAATATTAAAATAATTTCAGGTTCTGCCCTTTTTGAGGCTATAAAATAAACAGTTTGGCATTATGCATGTCATGCCACGATCCAAGAAGATCAAATATCGATCTTAATGTTTCAGTCAGTATTATATTATTTATTGGGATGGCTGTTTATTTTCCTTGTCAGAAAATGCAGAAAATTCAGCGCAATAGTACCCATAGGCTTCATGGCAAGTCATGGCATCACCCACTAGTCCTTTGCGGGCATATGATATAGAGATCCGAGTGCAGAAAAATGTTCTTGTCAGCAAATTTTGCCAGGAAAAATAGGAAAGCAAAACTATGCTTTTCGCGGATCGATGTTGCTTATGTGACTGATAACGTCTGATCGAACTTATACAGGCTTATAACCGACTAGGAATAAATCTTTTTTCACTAAAAAAATGGCCTGAATTGTTGAAGATTTAAATCTAGGAATAAGTGGTTTTTAAAAAAAGCATGTGGATAAAATGGAATTCGAACACACCAA
>NW_022260808.1:22689-39437 GCF_009602425.1 Actinia tenebrosa | reverse complement strand
ATCATCATCGTCATCATCATCATCATTACTAAAGCTGAATGCAATAAATGAGGATGATTTGATTCTATTTAATATTAATGTATACCTCGAACTCTGCATGTTTTACAAACAAAGTCTAACCTATCTTCTTTACTGTTTGTGTATCACTTGTTAGAGTGCCAGTGAGGAGGAGATAGATGCTGTATTATCAGAACTAGGACAGGCACATTCTGCTGATAGTCAACCACATGATGAAGACATTGGAGATGATGATCAGGTATGTATCTTTTTAATGTCACGTTCATTTATACAGTCAGTGTCATTAATGTTGTCCACCAAAAAAAGACATTTACACATTTAGGCTAAAAGAAATATCACGTGTTTCATTATGTATTCTTTGCCTCATGTGCGTCAGCCTGAACTTTAAATGTAAAATTCAATTCGTGAATCAAAAATCCAGAATGCCCTGATCACTTAGTGAGGATTTAAGATGGAGAATGGTATTTCAGCTTTTGTTTCATGACAGAACGTTCGAGAAAACCCATGATATTTCTTTTAGTCTAAATGTCTAAACGTGTAAACGTCTACATGTAAATGTGTAAATGTCTAAAGGTGTAAATGTCTACATGTAAATGTGTAAATGTGTAAATGTGTAAATGTCTTTTTTCGGTGGACAACGTTGATAACATTGACTGTATCTTACATTTTTGGTTGAGTGGTAACCACAGTGTAATTTAATGATTATGTGTATTTATAATATTTTTAATTATTTGCTATAGTTTTATGATAACAGTATGGACATCACTAGAAAGCTTCTCCTACAAGCCTGTCCATCCCTCCATGGTGCTGACCCAGGCTCTCTTGAAACACTTTTATCAATATGGAAGGGTGTACGGGACAGACTCTTTAAGCACTATCACTATGCTGCTAAGGCTTACTTCATGTACCTAAAGATTGGCAAAGGGGTAAGTTCCACTTCCAGATATGGATCTGTATTTTTATTAGCCTACCTATTTCATAAGAAGATGTTGCTGTCAAATATGTAGCATACTGAGTGTACATGAGTAAGTGACAGCTGTCAATTTTGCATGATGACTGTTTATTTACTGTGAGAAAAATTTAAACTGAGTAACAGTGAGTGACATCTGCCAATCATCATAACCTTATCTTTGACTGCTGTTAAATACCATGCAACAAATGAACCAAGTAAAACTGAGTGACAGCTGTCAATCATTATGATAATACTAATTATCTTATCTTGGGCTGCTACTTTACAGCATGCAACAAATGAACCAAGTAACACTGGCAGGAATAGAAAGATCAACAAGAGTAATGATGATGGAAATGTAACAGCCACCTTAAGGCTACTGCGTCTCCTGGTAAAACATGCTGGGGAACTCAGGAGTGTTCTGGAAGAAGGGCTTGCACATACACCTACTAGACCATGGAAAGGTAAAGATATTAGCATGGGTGTGGTTACCCTAACAGGTCCAACTAGACCATAGACAGGTAAAGATATTAGTATGGGTGTGGTTACCCTAACAGGTCCAACTAGACCATGGAAAGGTAAAGATATTAGTATGGGTGTGGTTACCCTAACAGGTCCAACTAGACCATGGACAGGTAAAGATATTAGTATGGGTGTGGTTATCCTAACAGGTCCAACTAGACCATAGACAGGTAAAGATATTGGTATGGGTGTGGTTGACTTAACTGAGGTCTTTTGGTTTTTCTTAAGATATTATACCTCAGCTGTTTTCACGCCTTAATCACCCTGAAGCATATGTACGTCAAAGTGTATCAGAGCTGTTGTGCCGTGTTGCTTCAGATGCCCCACATCTCATTGTTTACCCTGCAGTGGTTGGATCAACAAGCTCAGTGCCTCAGTTTCTCAGCAAGAACAAAGAAAGTGAAGGTACCCAAATAAGATACCTTGATTCATTTAGGAATATTATTAATATTTGACCGACAAAGCCTTGTTGGATGCAAACATAGAATACTCCAGTTTCAAGTTCTCTGCTGCTCAGGGTTAGCCTTGACTTTGTGCCGAATATTCTAATGTTCCAGTGAAGGTCCGTCAAGTTTCAAAGTGTTTGTATTGTTAAAGTTGTGCATTCTTTACTTTACTGATGGTATTTGTGAATATTTTAACACTGATACGAGGCTAACCCTGAGTAAATGAGTCTGTAATCAATGAGCACAGGAGTAATTTGGAACTCTAAAAAGGTTCATTTACTACTTAAGAGAAAGATATCAGGCTCTTAGCATGTAATCATTTGTTTATTACATATTTAGGGTCAATAAAATGAGAAAATGTACAGTTTTCAATTTACTGTGAAGTGACATCGTATCACACAGATATTTACCCTAAATGTGTAATGAAATACAGTACATGTATGAATATCAGCTGAGAGCCATTGTTTGGTGGTCTCTCAGACAAGTGAATTTGGAGAAGGTCCAAAATTTACTTTGACATTTGATGTTTCTGTTCAGGTCTTCTTCCACTCCTGGTTGCCAACATCCAGGACAAATCAACCAGTCAGAATGGCTCTCAGTCGGTTTCTATGGAAACAACTGACCAACCTGTCAAACAGGAAAGTGACAGCTCCATGGAGAGCTGCTACAGGACCATAGTAGACTCGCTTCAGTCTGTCAACCCCAAGCTTGTATCAGAGCTGCGGCAGTTTATTCAGGAGTTGAGGAGAATAACTCTTCTTTGGGAGGAGTTGTGGCTTGGATCTTTGGTGCAGAACCATCAGGAGGTGCTACGAAGGCAGCAGCAGCTAGATGAGGAAATCAAAAGAGTAAACAATAACACAACGCTGAATGAGCAGCAGAAAATGACCTTGATAAAAGAAAAACACATTGCTATTATGAAGCCGGTAAGAAGCATCGCAAGCATGTTCTAATTTCTCATGTCAGTAGACCTCTTGCAGCATGTCTGAATGCAGTTCAAAGACCCACTTCTGAGATATGCTTCGCTTGTCACGCACAAAGGTTTCAGTATGAGGCTACGTGCTAAATTAAATTTATCCTTACCACCTCTCACGAATGACTGAGCATTTAGCATGTAGCCTCATACTGGAACCTTTGTGCATGACAAGTGAAGCATATCTCAGAAGTGGGCTATTTGGAGGACATGACAACAGGTTTCCAATTCTCATGATATTGAAATTTTGTTTTGTCCTCCAAAATGAGCGGATTTGACGTCACATGCAGGGGGGTCTATAGACCAAAGCTGTATCCCCATTGCATAAACATACTGTTCCAGAGCTCCCATTAACCCAAAAATGTGTGCATCCCCATTGCATAAACATACTGTTCCAGAGCTTCCATTAACCCAAAAATGTGTGCAAAAATTGAAATGGACACACCTTTAATTTTTCTTAATAAATGATATATGACTAACGTATACATCCTTTTGTATGTTTGGGGTGTGTGTGTGTTTTTTGGGGGGGGGAGGGGGAGGGGGGAGGATTATGTCTTATTCCTTATTTGTACTTTATCATAATATGTCAGAAATCAAATAAACCAAAATCAAATCCTTCATTAAAGCCCTGTTTATGTATTAGGAAGCCGTATTAATACCTGTACTATTTTATTTTTTTCTTTCCATTAGGTTGTATTTGCCCTTGAACAACTACAGAAGATAACAAATCATCCCCCAGTGACCCCCCATGAGCAGTGGTTCCACCGGATGTACAGTAACTTGATAGATAATGCTCTGCAAGTGTTGAGAAACCCTGACAAACCATCAGATCCTAAGGCAAGCTGGGAACCCTTCAAACAGGTAACATTTCCCTTTATTCTAGTCAGAAATTACCCTGTGATTACTGCCTTTGGCTAAGGTTGGCTGGTTGGGTTCACACTCATTTTCTTATCATAAAGATGAATTTATGTAGAGCGCATGCATTAAACCCATGAAATAAAAACAAAGTTGATACTGGCAAATATCGCTATTTAGTGACTAATAGTTGCTATCACTCAACCAGAACATTCATCATACAAAGACAAATACACAAGAGACCATTTGTGTCTTTTGTTTAATTAATGTTCTGGTTGAGTGATAGCAACTATTAGTCATTAAATAGCTACCATTTTTCAGTATCAACTTTGTTTTTATTTCGTGGTTTTACTGCATGCTCTCTACAAGATTTGCCAATGCAGTACAAACAAAATCAAGCAAAAGAGCAGAAATAGGAAAAATTCCATTTGACCATTGGCAGGGACTTCCCACTAAATAAGATTATTCTTATTTTTACAAGCTTTTAATATTCAGTGGCAAATAAAAATCTGTGGCCCATATTGCATTGAATTGTTTAAGAACATGCGTAATAGGTCAATTACAAGCCTATTGCACATGTTCTTACATGATTTCCGAGCCCATCCCACACGGCTTACCGCCTCATCATCCAATGAATTGTTGTTGTTTTGTGGAGGGACAAAACCTTGTCTTCTTGTAGTGGTCAGCACATGGACTAGAATACCACAGATATGGGTTGGAGTCCTGCCAAGAGCATATGAGATTTTTCCTCTTAGGGTGCATTGTGGTTAAAAACTGAAAAAGATGAAAAAATAGTTGCTACCCTGTCTTGAGGAAATTTCTGGGCCTAGTTTTGAAAAGGGGTCTAGCGCTATGACTTTAGTTCACGCAAGACGTCTGGCATATATCTTCTCCATCAGACTTTCCAGTCAATAAATAACTGTATCCTGTCTTAAATTATATTCTCAAATGAATGGCAAGCTAGTATATGTCTAACCATTTTTCTTCATCAACAGCTAGTACAAACTTTACAAGCAAGATCACAGAAGAAGTCGGCTTACAGTTTAGTTATGAGTGCCATCAGTCCTGTCTTGGCGAAGATGAAGAATACAGCTATCTACATGCCTGGTCAGACACACTTTGGTGGAGAGGTGAGTCAGTAGTATTTATGGCGGACATTTGGTAGGAAATAAAAATGGCTTTTGGTAAGCTAAGTAACTTTGTTTAAATATCGCAATCATTATTGTATCATTAATATTACCATCGCGACTACCTACAGTTTAATCAGCATCATTATCAGGATAAAGAATACCATCATTACTGTTGTTTTCATTGTCACCAGTATCTTCATGTCATGTGTAACAACCATCATCATCATTGCAGCTGCCATTAACATCAAAATATATGACAATAATTTATCATTATTGCCATTACCATCATCACCACTACCTTCATCACCACTACCATCATCACCACTACCATCATCACCACTACCATCATCACCACCACCACCATCACCACCACCATCATCACTACCACTACCATCATCACCACTACCACCATCACCACCACCATCATCACTACCACTACCATCATCACTACCATCATCACTATTGTCATCACTACCCTAAGGCATGAGATCCTTCACCTCACCAACTCACAAAGTTTCTTGACTCCGCTAATTACTCTTGGGCACTCAAGAAAAGCTGCTGCTTTCCCTCAGTAACCAAATGAATGATCAAAGCCCATTAAAAAATATTCAATCTTATCTCTCTTCATAGATCGTCACCATCAGTTCCATCAGTAATGAAATCAATATTTTACCAACCAAGACCAAGCCAAAGAAACTGGTTTTTATTGGTTCTGATGGACAAAGGTAAGAAATGGAATACATGTCTTGACATTTCAGAACCTTTCCTGAGCTCAAGGTGACCTCAAAACAATGGCACCAAGTTGAGCTGGCTTCACAGCTTTCTAAAATGTGGCCCTTTGATTCTTAGATCCAAATAGAATTTTGTTTATCTAAGATCTCTTACCCTGACCTTGAAGATCATATATCTTTCTTTTCTTTGTGGGTTGTGGTCGCACAGAGTCTCAAAAGTATGTAATGGAAATAGTATCATTGTGCACTAATAGCAATATAATATTTTACCTATTGCTGTGTGTGTTATCATAGCATAATGTAACTATGATCTTCACTATGACCACTTGTTTGGTTTAGACACACCTACCTGTTCAAGGGACTGGAAGATCTTCACCTTGATGAGAGAATTATGCAGTTTCTATCCATTTGTAACAACATGTTTACCAGAGCTGACAGGTAAAATCAAGATACAACTTTTCTTTTTTATTATTCTATTTTCATTCCTTCTTAAGTCCTTCCCTCACTCCTTTTCCTCCGTCCTTCCTTCCTTCCCTTTCTTGAGCTCACTCTTCCTTATCTTCCTTGCTTTCTTTTACTTTCCTCCTATTCAATTTCCCCCCATTCTGATTCACTGAAAATGTTTTAATCTTGATCACAACTGTTAATATAATAGCTAATAAATATATCTATTTTACATTCAGCCACCGATGCCCTTTGTTCTATGCACGGCACTACTCAGTGACCCCCCTAGGACCAAGATCTGGACTCATACAATGGGTTGATGGAGCAGTACCTTTATTTGCTCTGTACAAAAGATGGCAACAGAGAGAGGCTGCAACAATGGCCTTACTCAAATCTACCCAGGTTAGTACTTTCATGTCAGTATCACCATGGTTACTTACTGTGGTTGCCAATCAACCAGTCATCGTAATAACCAGTTATTCTAATACTAGTTTATCTAATCCTGTCATATAATGAAAAGCTGTAATTATTAGACCTTTGAGTTTGTTTTCCAATTTAATTGAATGTAACAATCTTCAACTTGTGTGAAATTCATTCTTGGCTACAGTCACTCTTATCTTGTGGGCACCTCACTATAGATGACAGGGGCAATATCCCCAGGGGGAAATACTAAGATAAGGAAATACATGTATGCTATTGTGGATGCTCATTAAGTGATGGTGCAAGGATGTTGGGTGTAATGAGAGTCAACTGTATTGAAGAGATAACTACAATCTTGGTCAAAAATGTTGAGAAAGTTTTGGTTTTGATGGTATTTTCAAGAAAAACATGAGAAATTCCCCTTAAAACGAACCCCTCCCCCCTTAACAATGTTGTTTCGAGGGATACAGGACTGCTTTACCTACTGGGACCAACATTGTCCTGGGGGAGAGGGGGTACGGACAATATTTTTTTTAATAAGGGAAATTCTACTATTTCATGATTGGATGAAAAATTCTCAACTCTTTTGTGAGCTGCATCAGTGTTTCTAATAATAATAATAATAATAATAATAATAAATTTATCCAGGAGACCTGCTCGCAAAAGCGATTTTCAGTAGGGCCCTGCAACAAAAATAATTGTTGAAAATATATACAAGAATAAAATAAGACATAAATTAAAATTACAGATAAAATACTAAAAATGTTATATATAAAATTGTCATATAATAAAAAGAGAGAGATTAAAGTCCATTAAAGTCCATTAAGATTAAAGTCCATTCTAATGAAACAGTAATGATAAAAAGGTAAATTATACACCGCGAAAAGATGAAAAAAACTTAATGACGTTTTGGATGCTAGTCCTTCATTGGAGTAAAAGAGTGTCCAAAACGTCAGTACGTTTTTTTYCAACTTTTCACAGCGTAAAATTTACCCTTTTATCATTACTGTATCATGAAAGACAAAGAATTCCTCCAGTCTAAAAGTCTTTTTACTGATAGTTTAATATTTTGACTCATTCCAGGGCAATAATCCGACTCCTCAGCCTCCAATGAAACCAAGTGAGCTGTTCTACAGTAAAATGACTCCAGCACTGAAAGAAAAGGTAACTGGGCGTTGGATTTTATCATCAATAAATAATATTATTACTTTATATTAACCCCTTAATAAAGAAATAAAATAAATTCTAATAATATTATTAGTATAGGAAATCGCATGATCTCAAGTACAATTAGGTATCTATGACTTCTGAAATGTATGAGAAGTTCGTGTGATTTTTTAATTATAATGAACTCAACAAAAACGAGCAACTTAATAGACCCATTTTGAATTCCAAATTACCGCTGTGTTTCTTGATTAACGACTCATTTGCACAGGGTTAGCCTTGAGTTTGTGCAGAATATTCATGTGTTCCAGTCAAGGTCCGTCGAGTATCATAGTGTTTGTAATGTTGAAGTTGTGCATTCTTTACTTTACCGTTGGTATTTGTGAATATTTAAACACTGATTCAAGGCTAACCCTGTGCAAATGAGTCTGTAATCAAGGAACACAGCGGTAATTTGGAATTTGAAACTGGTGTATTTGGACTCTACAGAGCACAATTTGGGATTTTATTGTACTCCTCTTGTCCAATCAGAATCGAGTAATTTTGTTGAGTGTATTATAATTATATTAATTATGATATTATTGCCTGTTGTAATTTGTAAGTATTGCAATAATATATCAAAGCTAATAGAAGGCATTTGGGTTAATATTTCTAGGGTATCAAGGACCCCAAGGAGTCAGATCGCAAGGAGTGGCCATTGAGTGTCATGAGGACAGTACTAGAGGAATTGGTCAGAGAGACACCCAATGACCTTCTAGCAAGGTGAGATAAGGTCTCCATGTTTTTCACTTTCCTCTTCCTTGCCACTAAGTGGAGGCCTCAGAACTTGGGGAGAAGGTTTGATTACAGATGGATAAAATCTGCAGCAAAGTATAGCTGTAGCTAAGCAGCTTGTTGTCAATTAGGACTTGGGGTGAAAGCAATGATAGATAAATCAACCCCATTCCATAACCTATGATGATGCTGATGATGATCCTGCTGATGGTGATGGTGATGATGTGGAAAATGGATGATGATGATGGTGATGATGTTGACAGTGAATGGTGATTATGATAATTGCATAAGGATAATGACTAATTCTGATGATGATGTTGTCTTTTGTGGTAAGTGGTAATGATAATATATGCTAATGTTGATGATGATGATGAGGATGATGATAGTAATGAAGTGGTGAAGGTGGTGATGAAAATAAATGCTAATGATGATGATGATACTGGACATGACAAATGACAGTGACTATAATAATGGTATTTTGAATGTCATCTTCGGAACATTAAACATTGCAATTCAATGCAATAGGCAGTTATCTGGGTGGGAAGAAAGTAAATATTGCACCAATTATTAAACTTACACTAGTTTTTAGCTAGTTATATCTTTTTATTACAATAATTATTGTTCCTTATTGAGTCTGTGTTGAATTCTTCAGAGAGTTGTGGTGTTCAAGTACTGGTTCCCTGGAATGGTGGCATATGACAAAAACCTATGCTCGTTCTACTGCCGTCATGTCTATGATTGGTTACATTATTGGTTTAGGTGACCGACATCTTGATAACATGTTGATTGACTTCACGACTGGCGAGGTAAGAAAATTTAAACACTATAACTAAATTGGTTCACAAGAAAATGAAATGGTTGTCTAAAATGTGACTGAATGTAATAGCCCACTTCCGAGATATGCTTATCATGTAGCCTCATACTGAGACCTTTGTGCGTGATGAATAAAGCATATCTCGGAAGAGTGCTATTTCATGATGTGCTCTTTTTCCCTTAGGTGGTTCACATTGACTACAACGTATGCTTTGAGAAAGGAAAAGGTCTGCGTGTACCAGAAAAGGTTCCCTTCAGAATGACACCTAATCTTGAGACAGCTCTAGGAGTAACTGGTGTAGAAGTAAGTAATAATATTCAGGTGTAGCAACAGTGCAATCAGCTCTAGCTTTTCAGGTTTATTTCCTGGAATTGGCATCACTCATGGTTTGCCAGACCTCTCCTTTCTTGCTCTGTGAAAGACGTCATCGCTTATCACCACCACAAAGTACAGCAGTGATGCATCTCAACAGGGTCAAACTGAAAGGACGTGAAGGCGCCAGAGCACAGCTCTTACCAGTTTCTATTAGTTAGGGCTGATTCAAGAGAAAGGAGGAATAAACGGAGGTCCAAAAAAAAACCTTGGAGTCAGAAAGAAAACCAACCAACTCAGCTCATATGATGTAAAGACGAGAATATGTGGACCACCTAGCACTTATGAAATACATGAAGATATAGAAATATAGATAAGTTATAGTGCTTGGGAACGAGGTTATTCTGAGCAAAAGACCCTTGGGAATAAATTCGGAAAAATTAAATTCCGACCTCGCTGGGAATCGAACCCACAACCTTTGGAATTGTACTACCGACGCTCTACCGGCTGAGCTCATATGAGGCGACTTGTTTCTGCAAAACTAAACATTTCCTGTCATCTCTTTCATATTAGACATATTTGTTGTTTTCCAGGGAATGTTCCGCTTGTCATGTGAGCAGGTGCTGAAGATCCTACGGCAGGGTCGAGAAACCCTTCTGACGTTACTGGAAGCTTTCGTTTATGATCCTCTGGTTGATTGGACATCAGCCAATGATAATGCTTTTGCCAGTGCATTTTATGGGGGCGGCACAACTGCAATGAACGACAACAAGGTAAACAAGAAGGAAATGGAAAGAGGAGTTACACAGAGCTTGTTCTCATCTAGAGTAGCTGAAATGAAAGTCAACTGGACAACTAACAGGTATTGTTATTTCCTAATGTCTTAGATTACGAACTGATTATGGAGATGGTTAACTAACAACCATGTTGTAATTGCTTAGTTCTATCCTTGCCCATTTTATTTTCCTCTTTTCCCTTCCCTTCTGTTCTCTTTGCTTCTCTTCTGTTCTGTTCTCTTCACTTCTCTTCTCTTCTCTTCACTTCACTTCACTTCACTTCACTTCTCTTCTCTTCTTTCTTCTCACCTATATTTTTATTTAACGATATAGGGATGACCTGCTTACTGCCATCAGTGCACAAGAAGAACTTGTAACTAGCTATACAGCATCAGTCAAACATCTCAAGTCAATGGATGTGATGTTAGACCAGCTCAAAGAACAACAACAGACTCTTCAGTCAGCTGTCAATAACACCAACCACCCCTTACACTCCCTGCAGGCAAAGTATGTTCATATAAAAAATGTTATACTAAACATTTCTAATGATATTGAGAGCAGCAGTTGTCATGGTGATGTTACTGGTTTCAATTGTCATGGCAACAACATTACTATGTCATTGAGATACTGCAATTCATTACTATTAAAAATACCATAATGTATAGAATGTCTGGCCTTAGCCTCGAATCCAGGAGTTGCTTGTTTTGTTATTCTAATTTCTGCTTTTGTTTGACGACCTCACAAGTGATACTCTATTGTTAACTTGCAGATATAAATATCCTTACTGTAATCATTTTTGATACATGAGTATGACTTGAATAAAATCAAAATATTGTCTTTCTACATCTTGTCGTCTTTGATCCAAAACTTGGATTTATAACGATGCTTTCCATACTCAGAACCGTTGTCATCCATCTTTTTTAATGATGGTATTTTTAAGAGTATTCAAGAGCTACTATGCTACTTTGGTTGCCATAGAAACAGTGGTATTGTAGCATATTGTCATTGTCATGGTGACAGAGGTTTTGTTCGTATACCTGTAGGTTTGATGAGCACATCAAAATGAAGTCCAACCAGGATGTTATCCTGCAGTCAATCAAGGCAAAGCTTGGAGAGTGTGTTAACTGGCACTCACAACACAAGGTAATGGATAATATTTTATTATACAGATATTAGGTACGGAAATCATGATGCGAGCTTGATATTTTTCATAATAATAATGATAATAATAGTAATAGTAATATTAATAACAATAATAATCTCTTACTTGCTCCATATAGCATGTAATGTTTAATAAACGAGCAGGAGTGTTTTATTGGGTATAAAACACTAGCCGTCGCCGAGTGGTTTTATACCCGATAAAACACAATCTGCGAGTTTATTGAACGGCTTAAAAAACTCATGATGTAAGTTCCCATGTTGTACCGAATTCTTTACGAAATAAACCAAGTATGATAGAGAAAATCCRAGTTAAAGTTTATGCAAATGAATACGAATCTATATCAGATATAAAACTTCCTTCACGGTCATGATTTCTATTGTAGTTACTTTACTTTTAGACTGTATAGGTTACGTTGTGCGCCTTATACAGGTCATAGATTTTTTGCATCTCTATGTTTTAGTACTGCACATAATAATAATAATAATGATAATAATAATAATGATGATGATGTTGATATTGATAATAATGATAATAATAATAATAATGATATTAATAATAATAATAATAATGATGATGATATTATTAATAATAATGATAATAATCGATAACAATTTAGGTGTACTACTAATTACAAAATTAAGTATTATATTAGAAGCGAACAACGTTTCGATGCAGATTGCATCATCCTCAGGTTCTGAATACAAAATGTCAATGTCAGTGGATATATATTTAGTTAATAATAATTTTTATAATAAATTTATTCTTTCGCATTACATTAATATCCAATGCTCTTACAGTAGAATTAAATAAATTAATAATATATAAATATAAAATGAAGAATAAACATTTCAATAACTAGACAAACTAAGCTAGGGGGAAATGAGTGAGTAAACATGAAACCTTATACTATATGGATAATAATGAAAAGTTTTTGGAAAAAAAATCATGTTTATGCAGTCATCAGTCGTCCTCTGAGTTGTCATTTTCCATAGCACATAAAAACATTCTTATAATA
Source organism: Actinia tenebrosa (assembly GCF_009602425.1). The sequence goes on along the minus strand of NW_022260808.1, from coordinate 26,932 downwards.
ATAATTAGTGAATAATAATCTAATAATCTATTAGTGAACGCTGTCCTTGGTCGTGTTTAGATCTTCACTATCACTGATCTTATCGTGAAATGATCGCCCCAAATATGCTTCAAAACCATAATTATACAAATGTATTTCAAGAGACTATGTTTCTTTTTTACAAGTCTCATCGAAGTTTTGTTTTGGTAATTTCCAATGGTAGGGAAAGGACTTCATGATGGTAGCAAAAGGACTCTGGGTGGTAGCGAAAGGACTGGTAGCGAAAATGCGTGGTAGCGAAACGACCGGTTACAATTATTATTATTGTTTTTTTATCCTTATGGCAGTGAAACATATGAATATTCTACACAAAATGAAGGCTAAGCCTTAGCAACAAAGAATTCAAAACTGGAATATTGTTTTCAAGTTTGGAGGGTAAATGCTTGACTAAATTCAAAAGACCAAACCTTTAATAACATTCTATTGGCTTCAGGCTTCCATGGAGATGATACACAGCCCACAATTTTCCGTCTTGGTAGCTGACATTTTAAAACCTTTGGATATTGGTAAGGCTTTATTTACAACTGCGCCAAACCTTCATTTTTTATATTTATCATTGTGAAGAGATCAAGTTATCAAAATACAATCAATATGCTTTATAATAAAACGTCAAAGTCCATTATTTAATGATGATGACGACGATGATGATGTTGATGACGGTGATGATGTTGATGATGATGATGACGATGATGATGATGATAGCGATGATGATTTCAAAAGGTGGACCCTGAGGAAGTCCCCAAAGTGAATGTAATTCCAACTGAAGTTTGAAAATGTAAATATTCAAAATCATTAACTATTATTTTTCTTCATCCTTGTGGAATCATGTGATTAGGTGTGCCTTGTTTTGCTCCCGCCATTAAGTTTCTGAAAGGTGCTGGTCAAGGAAACATTGTCAGTCAGGTAATAAGCTACTTCTACTTTAGTTTTTTAGTAGAATCAGAGCTTGGAGGTCTTCTCCACCAGAGACAAGAAATGTAGCCTGGTTCACATGAACACGAGGGGCTGAGTCAATTAAACCCCTCCATAGGTTACTGAACTAATGACAACATCAGAAGATATTAATATGTTTCATTATTATAGTGCAAACAAGTAGAATCAGAGCTTGGAGGTCTTCTCCACCAGAGACAAGCAATGTAGCCAGGTTCACAGCCAGGAACAAGAGGGGTTGAGTCAATTAAACCCCTCCATTGGTTACTGAACTAATAACAACATCAGAAGATATTAATGTGTTTCATTATTACAGTGCAAACAAGTAGAATCAGAGCTTGGAGGTCTTCTCCACCAGAGACGAGCAATTTAGCCTGGTTCACATGAACATGAGGGGCTGAGTCAATTAAACCCCTCCATAGGTTACTGAACTAATGACAACATCAGAAGATATTAATATGTTTCATTATTACAGTGCGAACAACTAGAATCAGAGCTTGGAAGTCTTCTCCACCAGAGACGAGCAATGCAGCGTACATGTTTGGACCTAATCCACACCTATGGTACAGTCACATCACAGTTTCCTTCCAATTACGTCAACCACAACAGGATGTATGAATGGATGTGTTGGCTGCAAGAAATTGTCCAAGATTCTTCCACAAAGATGTGAGTGTTTTTTTAAAAAGGAATTGAAAATGTTGGTATAAAGAACATACTATTATAGTAGCAAGACTACTATATTATGTCTGGGGGGGGGGGATTACAGTTATTTTATGATAACAAATAAAAGCACCAATTTGTGGAATCCATAATATACTGTGGTCTGCTTATGGTGTTGGGGTTCATGAATGAGCATTCTGATCACTTTAAACAAGACTCAGGGTCAAAATCCATAGTCAAATGTAATTGAGATAGAAAAAGTCACTTGTAACGTTTACATTCTAAAGTAGATTGACATTGACATTTTACAGGTGTCAAGACGTTCTGACGAAAAGTGAAGAGACCAGAGCACAATCAGAAAAAACCGCCGACAACCCATTGTCTGTAGTTGCTATGAATTCCCTCATGTCTTTGGAGGTCAAACTACAGACGAATCTAACAGATCAGAACAGCAAATTTATTAAGGTATTTGACAGCATCACCAAAACAGTTTACTAGTCAGGACCATCATTTATGACAGGCCAACTCCAAGTGGAAGGTTTTCCAATGCTTATTTTACTGCCACTTTCATAAACATGCAATCTTGATAGCTGCATGCTACACATTAAATTTTTTTTCATTGCTGAGGATCAAAACTAATCAGTAGGTACCTTTTATATTTTTAACTGACAGCGAAAAACCAAGAGTTTACATGTTTATAAATATTGCAGTAAGGGGCCTGTAACATATTTTAGTTCAAGTGTTGTTAAATTAAGATCTTTTTTCTCTTAGTTTTGCGAACGTCGTAAACAAGAAAGTGTGGAGACAGGATTTCTATGTAAAGCTGTTGATGATGCTCTGGCCAGTCTTAACAAATATGTATCAGGTAAACAATGGTTGACGACCACTCGACATCTGACTGACAGCCACTCAACAATCATCTGATTACACTTAGTTTGTCATTTATCTGTCAGTCACTTGGCAAGTGTGAAACCACCTTGACAACCATCTGATGATCACATGAGAATCGTATGATCTCCAACTGACAATTGTTTGTAAACCATTCATATTTATTATTGTTTATTCTACAGATAACCAACCCAGTGCCACCATATGCCTGAGCTCTGTCATTGTTAAAGTACTTTGTTCTCAGAGCAAGAGATGTTTAGTGATGGAGAACACAGCTAAAGGTTGAGAATATTTTGACTTTATTTCAAGGAATAAGATGTTGGAGGTTATCCCTCTCTTGTCCCCAGCTCTTTTCTTCCATATTTTTATTTAAACATTCTCTACTTTCACATCCCTATAATCCTTTGCATCTTAGTATAAATTCAATTAAGAAACCTTTCAATTTGGGACAGTTTTTTGATTGGTTACCCCTCAAAGACGCGAGGCATTATGGGGATGTGAAAGTCGAGAATAGGAATCCCAATTATGTTCTTGAAAATAAAATTGATGAAATATTTACGATTATAAAACTTTTGAAAATAATTAAAAGAGACATGATAGGAATGTTAATTAATTTACAGGGTAATAGTTCTCTCCTCTAATGTTGCGTTTGGTGTATTGTAGTTGCTGGTGACAGACTATCAGACCTGACATCAAGAGAAGGTGACTGGTTTTTAGAAGAGCTATGTTCAATGAGTGGTAATGTCACACAGCTTCTGTCCCTGCTGAGAGGTCATCCTCTGGTGAGTAGTGCCTATACGCAGTCATTTTATCCTCAGTTTCTATACATTTTATAAATAGTAAAACACAAGCTGAGGTGTGACCAATAAACTAGGAATTATATATTGCTAAAGAATGTTGGTAGGAGAATAAGCGAATGCTGCATATAAATACTACATGATAGATGAGGCGGTAAGTCGTGTGGGATGGGCTCAGACATCATATAAGAACATGAGTAATAGGTAAATTACGAGCCTTAGATAAAACGACTGAAGAAGAGTGCATCTTCAAGTCGCGTACAAAATGACGAGGCCCAATACAGGCCAAAGCAGCTTTCCACGGTTTCTAGTTGAGCTGGCTCATTTTTTACGTGATTTGAATTTGTGAAAGGTTTGCATGGCACTCATTTTCAGTTGTTTCATATGAGGCACGTAATTTACCTATTACACATGTTCTTATAGATACTACTTATCTTTGATAAAGAATACCGATATGTATATTGACTGCAGGTCATTGAAGAACAGAAGAGTTTGTCTAAAGAAGAACTAAACAACTCTATCAAGGGCATTTTTGCAGTTCACAAAGTCTTCTCTGCCCTTCAGGTAATAAGAGTATTTTCCATTATCTCTTGACATAATGTTAGTTCTAGTTCATTGGCAATTGTATTTCAATATTATTGATGTAATTCACAATACACCACCATGAGCTTTGTGCTACAAAAATACTGCATCATAACATATCTTATCACCCTAAACTAAACTAACCTCACCCCACCACACTACACCTTAGTACATTATAATAATCATATTTTATCACACCACACCACACTAAACCACACCCCACCACATCTCACAACCATACCACACCACACCAAACCCCACCACACCACATTACATCATAGCGTACTACAACATCACCACCACACCACCACCCACTAAACCCCACCACACCACATTACATCATAGCG
>NW_022260797.1:175566-189137 GCF_009602425.1 Actinia tenebrosa | reverse complement strand
ATGCAGGTGAATATCTTCTTGTTGGAACCAGACAAGGTCATTTGTTGGTTTATTCTTTAAAGAATGCCACAGGTAAAACATAACATCAAAATAATACTTCTTCCTTCCTTGCTTGCTTCCTTCCTTCCTTGCTTCCTTCCTTCCTTCCTTCCTTGCTTGTTTGCTTGCTTGCTTCCTTCCTTCCTTCCTTCCTTCCATTCATTAAATGTAGTCAACGTCTCATACCTTTTCTTTGTCTTTTCAGGCCTCAGCTTTGAACCTGAGCTACTCTGACAGTGGTTTGATGGGTCTGTACGTCATAGCAACACCAAGTAGTGCCGGCAAGGTAAAATCCTGGATATTGAGTGTATAGTATAGAGACAGATGGTGGTGTTCTAAAGGGTTCCATCAATATTTTTGGTATCTGGAATATTTACTAACGCTGTAAGCAATGTTTCAGATTACAAAAAGGGAGAGAAAATATGTGTACAATGCATATTTTTTGCATATTAATAATTATATCGCTTGTCTTGTCTTGCTACAGGTAATGAAGGCTGTTGTGGCTGAATGTCTTAAGGTAGCTAAAGGAGATGTGAGTGACGCAGATCTTACAAGAGCAAAGTAAGTCAATATAAATGTACCTTTCACGTTTTTTTATATATAAAGGTACATATTATGGTCTAGTTAACTTTCCTTGCATTTTTTATTCTTTTATTTAACCATATGTTTTCTAATTGTTTGCTCTAAGAGCAATAACGGCTCATATAGGGAGATCACAATGATAATTATATTTTACAATGATTTACGGAGTACAAAATAGAAAGAAAACGAAAAGTAAGATAATAGTAAGAAGATAGATATTTACGACATATTTTTTCTGAAAATGCAATCCCCTGTAAGGCCAGAGATGGCATCGTTTCACAACGTGGCTGCCGTATAACTGCTCTATACTCGTCTGTTAGGCTGCGTTCATAATGTATGGCAGAGGGGGGGGGCAGGTGAAATTGAGGGGGGATTGGGAAAATTTTGGTAGGAAGGAGGGGGATATGGGAAAATTTTTATAAGAGAAGGGGGGGAATGCATTTGTTGGAAGAAGCTACAAGCCTTGCTTAGGGGGGATCGTTTTTTTGCATGACTTTAAGGGGGGGTGTTAAGAATTATTCTGGACATTTCAAATTTTCACCTGCCCCCCCCCCCCCCCCCCCCCTTGCCATACATTATGAACGCAGCCTTACTCATTAATTTTCTGCTAATTTTCTGTATGATTACAATCTGAATTAGACTTCACTCAGTCCTATTATCATTATAAATTACAGGAACCAGTTCAAGGCTAACCTATTGATGGGATGTGAAAGCAATCAGACCACTTTTGAAGACATTGGTGCACAAGTAAGAGCCTTTGATAACCAATAAATCCCATTACAGTTCATTCCTATCGCGAGCAATAAATATTCCCACAACAAGACAGCCATTTTTCCATGCCTTGCTATAAACATGGCTATGCTCGGCCAGTCATAAATCTGATTGAGGGCCACCCTAATATTACCCTCATGCTTTTTAGTTTTCTTGCATTCACTTTAGGACAGCCGCGGGAAAATATTATTTTCCGTTTTATTCGTCTGTTTGCTTGTTTCTATAGTTTTTTTTGGGTGTGCGTTTTTATTTTTATTCTATTTTCTGTTTTATTTTTGTGGGTTCTTTTTTTGTTGTCGTTGTTTTGTTTGTTTGTTTTTTGTTTTTGTTCATTTTGTTGGTTTTTTTTTTTTGTTTTTGTTCATTTTGTTGGTTTTTTTTGTTTGTTTTGTTTTGTTTTGTTTTGTTTTGTTTATTAATATTTGGGGTTTTTTGTGTGTGTGTGTGTGTGTGTGTGTGTGTGTGTGTGTGTGTGTGTGTATTAATATTTCCGTAAATGTTTGTTTGTTTTCTATCGTTCTATCCCTTTATATATCTGTTAAAACATTTGGTTATCTCTTTTTCCTGTTTGTATCTCTGTATTTCTGTGTTTGTTTGTTTGTTTTGTCTGAACGATAGGCATTTGTTGTTAAAGAGCATTACACTACTAAGATGTCAAAAAGGGATAATCACTTTACCGCTGTTTTTTTGTCTATCATTTCTAGGTATTAATGAAAGGCTCATATACTTCTGTCCGCGAAGTTGCAGAAGCTGTTGATTCAGTATCAAAGAATGAAGTTCTTGCGGTAAGTAATGAACTCTAAACAATCTCCAACAATAACACTAAAACTTTGACATACGGGAATCGAGAATTACTCTTTTTTTAGCTGAGCGAAACGTTTTCGCAGTTCAGACCATGCGTTCATTCCCTTGAGTATCATTTCTTTGTTTAATGGTTGTTCACAGTTCAGACCACATATTCATTCCCTAGAGTATCATTTCTTTGCTTAGTGGTTGTGCATTCACCATTTTCCATACATTGGTTCACTGGTCAAACAAAAAGCGCTCAAGCGAGACGCCAAGGTACTTTCAAAGGATTATTCAAATTCGAATCTTGCAACCTCAACTGAATGCATCGTGTTTGACCAGTGAACCGATGTATGGAAAATGGTGAATATGGATACGACTCAAGCAAAGAATCTTATTCTCAAGAGAATGACATGTTCACCCAAGCTTCATAAAAGTGACTATTATAGATCTTTCTGCCTTGGGCTTAATGTTTTCCCATTTCAGACCACATGTCATTCCCTTGAGTATCATTTCTTTGTTTAACGGTTGCGCATAAGAAGACACATGAATATGGATACAACTCAAACAAAGAATCTTATTCTCAAGAGGGTAACTTGTGGTCTGATAGGCGGAAACATTACGTCCAAGCTAAAAGGGCCTATTACATTTTGGTTAACATTGTTTAATCCTTCCTTATAGGCTGGCAAACGCCTGTTCAGTGGTAAACCTACTTTGTCAGCAGCAGGAGATGTCACCAACGTTCCACCAATCAGCGACTTGTTTTAACTTGATTTGTTTATAATATACTCCTGTCTTGCCGTGCAGAAATTCTAATATACACTGCCCACCAGTTGCTAAGGCATGAGGATAACTTGACCATATTATTGTAAAGGGCTTGTATTGTGGTCTTTTCGTATGTTGTACGATTGGATGGCTTAATTAAATATTCACAACTTTTACTTTGGCTCTTCAACAAAATAGTATCCTATTGCTTGGTACAGGCAAACACTGCCCGTCATGTGCTATCAACCAGAGAGTATTCTATTGCTTGGTATCAATCAGCTGAATGAATCTCATGAATCTCATTACTACCCCACCCCTTATGCTCAATAACCCCAATAGTATTTCACAGTCACTTACTGTAAATAAATGTCTTCAACTCTTCTTCAAATTAACAAAGTAGGTTTTCTATTGAAAAAATCGCATTTCCTCCCCAAAATAAACTGAATGAAACTAAAAATACCTCCACCTCTGCCCCACCGTCATTTGCATAGGTTGCATGATAGAAGTGCCCCTAAAGGCAGAAGTCTGAAATTCGATATTTTGATCGATGCTCTACCGTTTAACCCGCTGGTAGCACGTACGGGGTAATTGCATTTGAATTGAGAAGTCCTGCACGAGAAGGCAACACGTACATACTGAACAAACTCGGTGATTTTCCGGCTTCCGAAAAYATAGTTAACGTAATACATAGTTGTAGACTCAAATTTCATTGTTTCCTTTTTTTAGTGTTAGTCAATACTATGTTTGGTTTTTTTACTTTGTTTAGTCACGGGCCAAGTAAAATCACTCTAATGACGACAAGCGGTCATGAGCACTATAGATGGGACTGCGTTTAGACACCTTGTGTCTGAGAAACTTCGTAACCGTACCGAAAGTCGAATGTAATATAATAACCGCCTTGTCGAAAAGATTCAGCGAGAAACGATTTGCATGAAGCTCAGGCATGCCTTAATGTGGAGACTAGATTGATTCTGTTAGACTATTCATGCATAATTCGATCTCTATCCGCCTTTCGAAGGGCTTTCGAACATGCTAGAAGGGCGCAAACAGATGATGAGGGGAGGCGGGATGATTAGTGACCTTGATGTGTGGAAATGTAACATGTATACAAAAGTAACGCTTTCATTTAGTATCGTTAGCCTTGCCTCGCCTCCCTTGCTCCTTCGTTCGAGTAATACGCACCCCAACCCACCCTTCCGAGGAGCAGCATATTCCTCTAAATCCACAGAAAAGATTATTGAACCACCGTCGTATGACAGCCACGAGATTCTCGTACGATTTAAAGTAAATACCTTGTTTTGACTGCAGTTAGAATGTGCTAGAACGAAAACTGAACGGGACACTTGAAATAATTTCTGGCTAGATGGGATTCCAAAAGATCATTCAAGCTGTGCTCATTTACTCAACATGTTTTTGTAACGTTTTCAGTTCAACCTAGGGGTTTCTACAAACATATGCATTCCAGACTAATTTCGATCAGCTGCCGATACACGCTGCAATTTTTTTTCGCGCTGGCAACGCAATTTCACATTTTCGTTGCAGCGAAAAATTGCAACGTCTACCATATCAAAGAGGTGAAAATCAGTAAAAATCTCTTCCTCCCTTCCTTCCTTCCTTCCTCCCTTCCTTCCTTCCTTCCTCCCTTCCTTCCTTCCTTCCTTTCTTTCTCTTTCGTTTGTTAATAGCTCTGTTCATACATAACTCGAAAACAACTTAGTCTATGATCAACTGGCACACTGATTTAAACGTACGTAACATAGGGCAAATAAAATTACCAAAAAATATTCGATCTATAAACTTCTCATTTCCGTTGTTGAATTCAACTCAACCAATCAAATCTTGTACTCTTAAGTTGTTGATTACATCTCTGAGCCTTTTTTTCTCACCTTAAGTGTTAAGCCCTTCCTCGTAGCCTTTTGACCTCGTTGATTGATGCTCGGAGAAAAATAGCTCATCAGACTCTTCTGTTGACACTAAAAGGGGATCTCCCTACTCTTATATAATAAACAATTCCTGTAAGATAAACCCTCCTCCTTCTATTCCCTAGATTCACGTCCATATTTAGTCTTGGAGACTTTCCAAAAGCACTCAGTGTTGTTTGCTTGCAGCTAAGCGCAGTTTACACACTGCACCTATTACGCGAATCTCAAAGTCCATCAACTTGGAGTGTCATTAGAGTGTTGTGGTTTAAAAATTGCGACCAAAACCGCAGAATGAGGAACTTTGTAGCTCTCTTCCTGTTGTTTTTGTCGAGCTTTTTGATCGCCAGAGTCGTGACGCAGACGCACTACAAAAAACAAGGTATAGAATTTTAATTCTTTGTATTTCACAAAACATGAATTAAACTTGTAAATGCAGTGTTCTATGCTCTTTTGCGACTCGCGGTGTATCAGGTTTTTAAGAATTTTTTCTGCAAAGAGAGAAAGTGTTGTGGAGTGGGGTGATCATACGTGAGTAGGCATGTTTGCTTTCAATCATCGTATCGTTTAACGTGCTACACATCTGGCCTACAGGTTAGGAATGACGTAAAGGAAATTATAAGGCACTTGCAAGCTAGTGAGCGATCATTTTGACATTACTTGAGTGGAGTGTTATCAAGAGTGCGGCTGCAAAATATCAAGATATTTATGGCTGTGATGTTGGCGATCTCGTTATGTTATCAGAAAATGTTGATGCTATTCTAGTTATCACCATCATGGATTATACATCATCATTAGCATCACCACTATCACCATCATGGATTTTACAGCATCATTAGAATCATCATCATTAGCATCATCATCATCATTAGCATCATCATCATCATTAGCATCATCAACATCATCACTATTGCCATCATGGATTATGCATAATCATTAGCATCATCAACATCATCACTATTGCCATCATGGATTATGCATAATCATTAGCATCATCATCATCATCACTTATTGCCATCATGGATTATGCATAATCATTAGCATCATCATCATCACTATTACCATCATGGATTATGCATCGTCATTAGCATCATCATCATCATTAGCATCATCATCATCATTATGGGTTATGCATCAGCTTTATCATTACAATCATTATGATCATCAGCATCCTCACAACGATTGTCATGATGATATCATCATCATCCAAGAACGTATCGTATCATCATCATATCCATGATCATCGTCAACATTATTCATCACCATCATCAACCATATTAAGATGAAGCAGTTCAATAGCCAAGATTTCTCATATTTCCTAAACTACTGGCCTGCACAACTTTATTAATCAGTTCTAACTACAGCTCATTCATTCATTCAAATGATAGGCTTATCGAAAACATGCAGCCCCTCATCAACAGTCTGTGACAGCACCAAGAACCAAGTCAACCAACCAAGCCGAAGAAAAATCACTCGAAAAGAAAAATGCTGTTTACTTGGAAGAAAAATGGCCAAGATAGGTGACTCCTGCACGTATGCACCAAGCCTGGTTACCATCAAGCCTGATTTTCGGCATTTTCATAAACTGAAGACGAAACTCTGGATTGACTCTGGAAGACCTGTCGTCAAAGTCCGATTGTTGAAAAAGTGCAAGAGATTTAAGGCGTTTTACGAGAAGTGCTGCACGTATGAGTCTGAAATGATTGACATGGACATTAAGAGGATGATTAAGAGGTTGCAAAAATTCTTTAGGAAGAGAAGAAATAAGGAGGCAAAGAAAAGGATAAAGAAAGGAAAGCCCTCTGATTTTCCCTGGGGTAAAGCGGCTTTGGAGAAGTAAGCAAATATCTTGGAATTAAATCTCAAAAAAAAAATGACCAAATATACCACATATATATATACCATATACCATATTTACTATATCAATCCCTAAGATATAGGATTTGTATCAAGGTGGACTTTAATGGTGACCATTTGGCGTATGCATGACCTTTATATATCAATGCATGTCATTTCTCCAACACTGTGATTGAACAAAAAGAATTCAAACAAATACGTTACTAAAGCAAGAATTTATTAACGATTGCATGGACGATGAAAAACTAAGTGCGTGATTTCTAGTATGTGGGTTCCTCGCTGCTGAGTGGTAAAGCATTTTCACACAGTTGTGGGACTCGAATACACCTAATTAAAAAAACGTCGGGTTCAAAAAAAGGTTATATCATCAAAGCTAAGACCGAAGGGGAGCATGGAAAGACAAACAATTATGCTAATTTCATGCGTATTGCAGTTTTCCCTTCCTGTGCACATTATGCATCATGGCTTTGGCATGTTGTTAATCTAGGTCTACCGACTTTGCTCTACTGTGCATTTGTACATGTTTAAATGCAAATATGATACACATTTCGGAGTACCCAAAATCCTTTTCGGTCTAAGCCTCGATGATATGACCTTCTCGAACCCGACTACGCTTTTTCAATTAGGTGTACATATATAGCCTGATTGAAAATACCTTTTTTTAGTACTAAATTAATAATCATTACAAAATTAAATCATCATTTTTACCTCTTGGAGGAGAAAGAAGAACGAGGTGCGATGGTGCTTAAGCGAAAACGCAGGATCGTAAAAGCTGAAATTTCGTAAAATTTGATTTGGGTGAACAGTGAAACGTGAGTACCATTTTTTTTCTTGAAAATCGAGATTTCGGAAAAACGTCCTTGAAACGTGATTGTAATAAACACTGTACTCTGAAGACAGCATGCGTTTGACGCTGACATGCGCCTTTGACCTGACACGCACTGAGCCATGTGTTTAATTATTACTGTAGTCGCGTAACAGATCAAAACTATCATAGTAGTATATTATTTTCCAGATTTTCTGTTCACGGGGACAAAGGCAGCCTAAGCAATGTACCTGTGCTGTCTTATGATGAAAAAATGGTAAAATTCTAAAATTAAAAAATTGAACTTACCTTGATCTCTTGTGTTCTTATAATAATAATAATAATAATAATAATAATAATGATAATAATAATGGAACTYATATAGCGCACATATCAAAATTCATGGCGCTTCACAATAAGAAATAAAATAAATACCAGACGTATGTTACAATATTAATGAAATGTCATAGTTCATTGATGTTCACTTTGAACCAGAGGAGACAAAGTTCTTGAACAAATGAGTTTTCAGTTCTTTTTTAAATAATTGGATTGAAGAACTTTTCCTAATTTGAAGTGGGAGGTCATTCCACAGTTTAGGGCCAGCAAATGCTTAATGCTTTTTAACTTTTTCTTGGGTGGTTTTAAGCTGTTTTTAGCCGTTGTTTTCTTATTTCCTCCCTCCCCTCCACCTAAAAGAGCCTTGTAGCAAATAATGCATTGCATCATGGGGTGTTTTGACCGGGACGCTCGGCATCAGTACGTCAGTTGACATTTGTGTTGTGTGCACCAAGAAACTAAAATAGCTTCATAAATCCTTATTACTAACTCTTACTCACATGTTTTTAAATCAGAAATGTTAAAAATAGAGCCGGGATATTACATGGGCGCGCGGAGATACGAAATTTATCTTCGAGTGTTGAGAAGATCTTTCACGAGTGAGAGATTTTCAACACGGGAAGATAAATTTCGTATCTCTAAGCGCCCATGTAATATTCTGTTTATTATATAATTATCCACAAAATCAGCTTAATAAGCTTTTTGTTATCATAAAAAGTTTTTATTTATAAACTAATAGCTTAAATACACATGGTAACGATATTTTCACATGTGAAAATGACATGTTATTTTCACATGTGAAAATATCAGTTTTTCGAAAAGGAGAAATGTAGGTATTTTATGGATAATTATATGGTAAAAAGTCATATTTAATGGCCATGAATCTTTTTCCTGCATTTCTTTGATGTTGTTTTGATATTTTTCGAAGCGTTTTTTGATCCCTCAGGTTACTCTATAGCGCGCGTTTTTCCCTCGATGAATACCATATTTCCTCAGCATTTAGCAAAGCAAAAAGCAAAAACGAATTCGGTGACCCCCTTTTTTATTTCATTCTTTGAACAAGTATATGTTGGGGTATGTTTATGCCATGTTTAAAAATCTCTGATTGCAACTTCATGTCCCTGCGAACGTCCTTAAGGTTCCCTATCACTTTTCGTTATCAGCAAGCGAAAAAGATGTCATATCCCCTTTGCCATTGCCACTTACCGAGATGCACCTCGGTCACAGATGAATTTCGTGGTCCATGAAATTCAAAGATTCATATTTTGAATAATAACTTCATATTAAATCCTTTTCCGACATAGCACTAAGGCACAAAAATGATTCTTTTACATTCTTTTAAGAGTTTATTCAAAAGGTTAGAATCGTTTTTTCAGTGGTGACACGATTGAAAAGGTAAACAAATTGTGATGCATCACGATAAGTGGCAATGGATCTTTAAACAGCCCGTTCTGTAACACGGCTAAAAGTGAGACGGGGTTCCTGTGTCGGAGAGCTGGTATTGACCTGTTACGTAACGCAACCCGTATTGATTCATCTGACCCCGGCACAGAGTCAAACATGTCGCTGACTTCTCGTTCATTTGTATTGTTATCTCTCCTCGTTGCTTTCTTTTCACTTTGCCATGGAGCGAAAATCTTATTTATGCCTATGTTTGGAAGCAGTCATTACTTTGTCTTCAAGAAAATCGCTACTGAGATTGCGAGTAGAGGACATGAGGTAAATACAATGATCTCTGTTAGTTTATATTTGGGACTCTTAAGAACCTAACAACGCCAAACGTATTTGACATCAGAAAAAGTGTAATCAAAAGCAAAGTTAAGTATTAAAGCTGGCTTAGCAACAACTGAATCCAACATAAAAATTAAATTTGTAACGCTTATTAAGAACTAGTTTAGTAAACATTTGAATAAATCGTTTAGTTTAAGTTGCCATCGTGATGCTGACAAACGACAAACTCCACTCTCACGACTGCTATATTTACTGTGGTTTTCGATCTTCTGAAAACTCATACATCCCAACGGCTTGTCGTGAAATTGTTTATTTTTACTGCTGCTAGTCAAGAACATAACGAAGGTACCAACTGATTATTTTTGATTGATGGCAGCGGAAAAAAATTCAGCGTGCAGCTCGCACTACCGAGTTCGCAGAACATCGAAAACCGCAGTAATAATCTAAGCTTTTTAACAACTTTTAACTAGGTTGATTTTTTTTTTCTTTTCTTTTTACAAAGGTAGGAAAACTGTTTTACAGATGAGTGGGTTGAGACAACGTGGTTAAACACAAAGTCAACAGCTCACTAATTTATGTCTTTATCTTATTTTCTGTCCATTTTGCTAAGTTTCCAGAGGATTCCAAGGGTTGCTAAACTAGAAATTTGTTAATTGATTTTTATTTGATTACGGTTTCTGCAGTTACCAGAACTTTGCATATCAGTGTTTTAGACTTATGTGTTGTCACGCAACACTTTAGCGTCAGTGTTCCGTGACGACACAAAGAATCTGCTGTTTGACTTTGTTTTGAATAATTATCGTATATCAAAATTATCATTGATAGCCCCCCCCCGTATTAAATTATGACCGCTCCCTTAGTAACTATTTAAGTGACGAATACCGGACGAATTTTTAACCGTTTGAAAATGTGACCAGTACACACCATTTACAATGATCGAACCGTCGCTTTAAAGTGTATAAAATCAAAAGTACGTTCTGCTTACAATCAAACGGGTCCATTAAGTGGTCTTTCATCTGAACATGCGCAAAGCATACTGTCTACGACTTGCCGTACGAAACAGGTGTTGGAACGGTAAAAGTCACTCTTTTTATCCGTGCAATCAAAAAAATCTTTCGAAATCACCTTTGCAGATCCCAAATTTGTACGGCTTTGATAGCAAAGTTTCGTGGGAACGGAACGCCTAAACGTACAACTTTTTGAAACTAAAACTTAACTTATTGATGGAAGCCAAAAACCAAAACTTCTTGCGCCGTGTGGGATGCGCAGCTATTGCTTACTATCAATCACGTGACTTTTTTGAGTTGGCTGGGGGGCAAACAAGCGGTTGACTGGGGGGCAACTAGCGGATGTTAAGTCAAAACATGTCAAGATAAGTCCTCAAACTATTGTATTTGACTATTTTCACGACATCAAACCAAAAAACAAGAGATCAAAACAACCTCCAGGATTCTACAAGCCATCAAAAAAGAGCTATTACCGGAAGTGACGTCTATTGATAGCAACCTATAAAAATGGTTTAAAAAATTCTTATTTGTTTTAGGTGAAGGTGTTAACGCCATCAAACTTGGAGCGTTTCGTAGGTGAAAGTAGCATCAGCCATTTGATATACGAATCTCCTTCTGAATTGAACCAAATAGAAGAGAATATCGAGAGAATAACGAAAGATAATCTCGTGAATTTTATATTTCGCGTCTTTCCGTTTGCAATCGTGTTGAAAATCCAAGAGATGGTTTGTAGGGATCTAGTGAAGAATAAAAAAGTTGTGAACGAAATTAAGGAATTTAAGGCGGATCTACTGGTGTCTGATATGGTGTTCATGTGTGGTCCTGTGATACAAGATTTGTTAGACGTTCCACGTGTTGATGTTGCGCCAACTAGTATTGTACCCTTCTTCATGCAACCGTTACAAGTACCTTGTCCCGTCTCCTACACACCACAGATGGGAACAGGTATATATCAGAGTATTAGAATACATATAGTTATGAATAAAGTCGGGGGGGAGGGGGGAGGGGCTAGCCAGAAGCCCAGATGCCCAGAAAAGAACAATCAAAAAACCAAATGCTTTTATTCATTCAAATTTGAAAAAATTAATATATTCGTTCCACTTCACAAGAAGATTTTTAAATCTTTAACATTTAAACATTTAATCATTGTTCTTTCCATCTAATTTTTTAACATTTTACTTTTTCTTTCATATTTTGACTATTCATTTCAAAAATATTTGGAAGTGCACGTGCAACGCCACTGGCCGTCCACTTGCATGTAAGGCACGCATGCGTAAGCATTGTTCTCCAGTTTCATGATGAGCTACTTTAATTAGGCTTGACTGCGCGCGCATCCTAACTTGACCATTAAATGCAATCTCGTTTCGGAAGCCGCGTTAATTTTGCTTTCTACCGAGAAGCGATGATGTTTAAGAAAGTCCACTAATTGTAATTAGTTTAGTTCGGTTCTGGTAAACTTTGCTAGCAGCTTTCCATAGTTATATATGGGGAGGGAGTATTAGAAAAATGGCAGATGCATTTCAAATTCCTATCTTCCATGGCGACGTATGGCGGCAACGCGCACCAAGGATTAATCGCAAAGTGAGTTAACTTTGATATTTTGTTATAGAGAGTACTGACGATATGTCCTTTTTCCAACGTGTACACAACATGGCTATCTACATTCTGTCTGGGGTCCTCAGGGAATTCTTTGTCTATAAACCTTTTGGAGACTTGAAAAAGAAATTCAAGATTCGCCCCGAGCGGTCATTCAGGGAAGCATTGCAGAATGGGGAGATGCTGGTGGTACAAGCAGACTTTACCTTGGATATTCCCAGGTCTCTTCCACCAGGTAAAGAGGACTTGACGTCTTTGTCTCTTGCGCAATGTTCATCAGCTGAATCAATGAAGTTTCTAATAGTATGTTCTTTCCGACTTCTTATATGCTCCGCCGACGAAGGACTAATGTCCGAAGCGCGTCAGTACAGTTGCACACATATTCCACACGGCGTTCAATGTTTGACTACCATTTGGAGCCTTTTATCCAGCAATTCTTTTGTCTATCTTCTTCGATCTCTCTTATCGCTTGACTTTCTAGTACTTATATTTAATTAGTGCTTACAACTAAGATATAATTCATTTAATATTTCAGCTGTCAAAATGATTGGCGCGGTCCTTCCCGAACCAGCCCAACCCCTTCCTGCAGACCTGGAACAGTTTATGCAAAGCTCAGGAGAACATGGTGTTATCTTGGTGACGTTTGGTTCAATGGTGTCCAAACTAGATGCATCTATTTTGAAGAAGATGAGTGTTGTGTTTGGTAGACTCAAGCAGAAGATCTTATGGAAGGTTAAAAGTGAGTTTGGTTTTCTGATGTACTTTTTGGTGGTTTGTAATCATTTCTAATAGACCTAATCGGCTAACGTGTTGCTATAAACGTTTCCACCCAATTCAAACCACATGGGAGTTAAGTTTCATTATTCGTTATATTTTGGTTTCACAGTTGAATTCTTAGAGACAAACGCTTCTATTCCCAGAAGGTTTGAATTGGGTGGTAACGTACATAGCAACACGTTAGCCGATTAGGTCTATCGGCATTTTTTAGTAGACTCCCGTTTTGGATAATATGCTTTCATCCCTAAGGGAATAAAAGTAGCAGCAATACTGGAAGACGTATATATCTCTTTTTTTGCATTCATCACTATAGGTGATTTCCAAAAAATTCAAAGGAATTTATCAAAGTGCAGCTTATTCGTTATCGCTATTCTTAAGCATAAGGCTTCTTAATAAAATTCTATTTCTAATGTTTTCCTAGGAGAAGCTTTACCATCGGATATCTCTTCAAACATCAAGGCCGTGAAATGGCTTCCACAAAATGACGTATTAGGTCACCACAAGGCAAGGCTGTTCATATCCCACATGGGACACAATGGAATGTACGAAGCTCTTTATCATGGCGTCCCTCTTGTTGCCTGTCCATTGTTTGGCGATCAG
>NW_022260797.1:142951-153356 GCF_009602425.1 Actinia tenebrosa | reverse complement strand
TTGTTGTTGCTGTTGTTGCTTCTGCTGTTGTTGTAGCTGCGTATTGTTTATTTTAAATTTTAAAAAAAAGTTACCTTAAAAGGTAAAAAGTAAACAGTTAATTTTGTCTGCCAAGTTTGGAGAAAGTCTATTGAAAACAAATTTTGCAATTTTTATGCTCCGTTTTTCAGCTTGATTTTTTAGCGAATTGAACAGGCGGACAACTGATTGTAAAAAACCATTGTTAGAAATTTGGCCCATAACGTCAAACGCGACTCAAAAATAAAATGACGAGTACCGCGTTAAAAGCCTAAATGTGCTAAATTCAGAGACATATGAGTGGTTTTGAGCGAGTTAAAAAATTTACTTGCAATTATCTTGGAATCACCTTAATATCGATAGGATATTGTAAACCTTTAAACAATTATTGGTGAAAACGTTGGATGCGATGAGAAACTTCATATTAAAAACAATACTTTTATAACGAATTTCAGTTTACTTTACTGAAAACGTTTCAGCTATATATTCGTTTGATCTACTGAGATGTAAAGCTGGCGTCGAAAGTTTGGAAACCTCACTAGAACAAGTTCGACGATAGCTGAAAGTGCAATTGGGAAAGCAGAAAATCCTATTAAATGACTTTTTTCTTCAATGAGAATTCACGTTTATTTTTGGAAATTGCATGCGAATAACTTTGACCAGTGCAGAGAAGCACTCTCCTACCGTCTTCTGCGTGATTATATAACTGAACTTAGCACGTTTTTTCGTTTTTAACCTCAACACGATAAAAGTCATTCATTAATTGGTAAGACCAACAAAGTCAAACAAAAAAATATGTATATAAATAACAATAATAAACTACTTGACAGATACTTATTCATTTCTGTTTTATTATATTATTATTAGAAAAAATAGGAGCCGTTTTGCCTGAGCACTTTGGTCCCCGCTTCAGGTACTTAGATTTTTTGTGTGTGTGAAAACAATGGGACATAGAGGCATGGCCATCTGTTTCCTCGACCCCCACAAATACGAAACATGTCTGTTTTATTGAAGAGAACTAAAAGAACGTCCACAAAATGTCAATAATAAGAAGTAGGTCAAAAACGTTAAGCTCCCGGGAAATATGAAATAAATTATGGAATGAGAAGTATCGTAAAGGTCACTTGTTGGTACCGTGAAGTGAGGAAAATCGTCAAATGAAGGGAGACACAGAACAAGAATTTGATCAGGTGATTGGAGACGAAATTAAGACAACCATTGGTTCAAGTTCACAGTTCTTGATGCCCTACATATAGGTTTGGGAAAATACTGAGCTATAGCTAGATAAAAACAAAAAATTCTTTGAGAAATGTTTAATTCTTTTGTCAAACAATAAAGTGGTTGTAAGCCGCTCCAGCGATTTTGTATTAGGATTCCGAGGTCGAAGAAAAACCTGGGTCGTCTTGGAATTGAAGTGCATTGTGCAGGCTGGGACTTTTTTAGAGGACATATTTCCAAGATGGCGTCTATTTCGCTTTTAAAACAGTCCCACAATGCACTACGATGCCAACTCGAACCAGTCCTTTTCTTCAACCACGGCATGACGGGTAATAAGTGTTTTTAATTTTAAAAGATACAAACAGAGTTATCTCTAGAGGGAGGTCTATTTAGTGCTAAAAGCTACCCGTGCTGTTCAAAGTTGAGAGGTTTTAACGGCGTCTCAAAGAGGATTCCAACAATGGGAGATCTTAGTAGTAGGATAAAAGCAAGGGTCGTTTAGTTTGTGACACTTGAAAATAAGAACCGTCCTCAAAGCTGGGTAACCGAAAAAAAAATCAGCTTTAAAATTTGCCTACAAATTCAAACACCGAGTAAAAATGGCAGGAAATATTTCAATAAATATTTCCACACTCAAAAAATGTTGTATTCATGTTGGACCAATACTTTGGGGCTCTTCGTCCTTTAACGAAGCAGCCAAAGTATCAACAATCCTGGCCATAACGCTGAACGTCTTGACGATGCCTATGACTTTGTTTCTCAACGCTCTGATTATTTTCGTTGTTTGGAAGAATCCATCTCTTCAGGTTGAGCGTGTGATAGTCCTGGCTTATTTAGCCTTGACTGACTTTCTTGTTGGACTGATTTGCCAACCGTTTCTCATCGCCAGAGAAATACTTCAGTTAAAAAGCATTGAAGGGAACTGTGGTTTAGAAACTGTGTTTTTTCTAGCAATCGGTCTTTTAAAAGGAGCAGAGTTTTACCAAATTGCAGTTATTTCATACGAGAGATACGTGGCCATCATCCATCCATACCTGTACCCAACACGAATCACAGTCAAGAGACTCATTTTTGCAACCATCGGACTTTGGACTCTTAACACTGTTGTAGTTTTGCTATCCTTCTTAACGTTAGCTTTGGGTGTTTCCTTATATCTTGGTGCCCTAAGTACCATCCTTAAGATTTTTATTTCTATCTGCATGGTTTACTGGTATGCTAAAATCTTTACTGTATTAAGAAGGCAAAAACGACTGATAGGTCAACAGAATCCAAATGTCAACATGAATAATCCCCACTTCCAGCGAAGACACAAAGGAGCAATGACAGCTGTTCTTCTTCCTGTCTGCTTATTATTTTCTCTTATTCCGGTATTTGTTGTAATGATTTCAAGACGGGTATTCGGGCATACTTTCCAGCAAAGCCTTGCATGGCTAATCGTGCAGCAATGGGCAGAAACTGTTGCAATTCTCACGGCGCTCCTAAATACGATAATCTACGGCCTTGCTACAAGAGGAGTGAGAGAGAAATCTTGGGAGGCTTTGTGCTTTCGGCGCGACAGTGATGAAGTTATCTCTCAAAATGCTTTTGTACTGAACCCCCTACACATTCTTCGACATATGAACTCATGAAGCATTGGTCATGCAGTTTTGTGGACGGACAAAAGAAATTGACATGATACTATAAACATCCCTATTTCATGTAGCTACAAAATAGAAAAAAAGAGTAGTCTTTAAAAGTTCTACTCTGAGTCGTTGCCCTCTTTAGATCGCCTTAGACCAGGGCCCAGTTTTTCACTAAGATCACCTTAGATCTCCTTATGTCACCTTATATCGCATAAGTTAAATGCCCCATTTTTGGGAAAGTTTCTTAGTCCCCTATGACTCCCTTCATTGCCATGGTAAGGAACCAGACAAAAAAAAAAAGAGAAAATATTGGAAGATCTCCTACTACTTTAAGTATATATTTGAGAGCGACGCCATTCTTGGGTGCAACTTATTTAGCAGGAACTGATACTCCAGTGTGTGTCTCTTTGTTGCTACTTTTTATAACTACTAGCTTAGAAAATTTTTGTACTAATTAATATTGATAACTGCAATCTGTAAATATACGACCATTGTCATTATGCTACTCAAATAGACAAGCTTTTCAGTTACTATGAGTAACATTTACTTATTATTATTTGTATAATTCAATGAAATACTTTGTAAATACTTGTCAAAACTTTATAACTAAAGTAATAAATTGTTGTTGTTGTTGTCGTTGTTGTCGTCGTCGTTGTTGTAGCTTCGAGTTCTCTGTTGCTCAGGGCTAGCCTCGACTTTGTGCAGAATTTATAAATCGTCTATTTTGCCGCATCTGACCTATTGGCATCCAGTCTGGCATTTTAGCAGAACATCGGACAGTAGAAAAATTGAGCGTACCCAAGAGCGAGCGCTAAGAGCAGTATTAAAATCTTTCTCAGAGCCATATGAATAACTTCCTAAATCGTCGTTTACAGGACATAGCAGTGTTTAACGAATAAAATAGTTTTTTCCGTGCTCCATTCAGTAATAAACCACGCAGGAAGTGACGTCAGCACGAAAGAAGTGTAAGGAGAAACACGAGCCGTAAGGGAGTGCTTCTCACACTTCTTGAGAACACAGCGGTAATTTGGAACTCGAAAAAGGTCTAAATTCAGGTATGTCCTTCATGTACATTTTTTGGCATCATTTGGTAGATGTGCCTTTTTCCATTTTACAATAACTTACAAATTTCTCGCGCGCTGATTGGTTATCTTTTATCATCAATAAGAGGACAGACAGATAAAATTGACGGCAACGAGCGCGCACTCTTGCTGTTAGTTGTTTTGATCAGTAAAAATATATGAGAAGTTTTTATCGTTTTTGTTATTGTAAAAAACAAATTGACATCAGATTTTTATGTTTCTGTCCTCTTATTGACGATAAATTTCGCAATCACATTGTCAAAGTAGTATGCGGATCCACTGGCTACGCTTCGTGATGACGCAATTTATCGTCAATAAGGGGACAGACACATAAAAATCTGATGTCAAGTTGTTAAATTTACAAGAGATATCTGGCCTTATCCATACAAATACCCAACACGAGTGAGAGTCGAGAGATTCATTCATGCAGCCATCGGACTTTGGGTTTAAATACCGGAGTATTCCTTTGGTTCCCAATAACGTTTACTTAATAAGTGTTATTGGTTAATGAAGGACGCAAGTATCATCAGTTAAATTCCCACAAGGGTTTAGTATACTTGTATGCTAAAACATATTCATGTCACATAGAATGCATAGGTCAACAGCAGCAAGATGTCAACAAGAGCCGCAAAGGAGCCATACGCACAGGTGTTCTTATTTTAGACCTTTCTCTTAGCCCTGTTTTGCTTTCCAGAACTTTCGACTAGTTTAACTGATAAAACAGATATTCATTTTAAGATCATATCAGTTGTGAGGTCCATCTATGGCGCTACGGCGGGATTGGTTGTATTTTCATGACCACTGCTATTGTCATGGCAGGCATGCAGGTAGGCACGAAAGGGAGGAAGAAAGGAATGAATTTCCTAACGAAAAATAAAATCCATTTTTCACGTTAAAAGGTCACTCATACCCTACTGAGGTTAAAACTGTTAACTGCTGGACCCTGGGGCGCCTGTAAATTGATTTCCGGTATCAGCCGATACCAAGCCATCACAGATTCCAAAGTTAAAATTGATAGTTTAGTTGTCAGTAAAAATAGCTTACAAAAAATTGGCTTGTTAACCCCATTCAGATCGTAGTTGGGTGAAGGCTTTTGAGGCCCGCTCCAGCTTTCACTACTTATAACTTTTGAACAGCTCAAACCAAAACCACCAAACTTGGCGACTTTTCCTAAAATTAATCTGGGAACATTTTTGATATAATAAGTCTTGTCCAGGAACTTTGATGTTCCCATGGTAACCAATTTCTGACAGATAAGTATTTGAAATTTTCTATGGAAACACATGGAAACCTGACATGTAACTAAGACATGCGGTTCAGCGTTCTTCTATCTTCACAACATACGACGTATTAGAAAATATCTACAGCAAGATACCGCAGAAACACTTATTCACGCGTTTGTTACTAGCCGAATCGACTACTGTAAAAGTCTCTTATATGGCCTACCTGCGTATCAACTTGCCAAGATGGAACGGAGTGCAGAATGCAGCCGTTCGTGTTATTTACAAAATTTCCAAACATTGTCACATAACTCCTCTGCTAAAAGAACTGCATTGGTTGCCTATTACATATATAATTCAATTTAAAGTAATCCTTATAACTTTCAAAGCATTACATGGAATGACACCTTCTTTTATATCTAATTTGATAAAAGTCAAGTCTACCACAAAATACTGCCTTCGACCAAACAATGCTTTATCATTAACTATACCACTAAAGAAAAGTGCAGTCACACTTGGTGATAGATCATTTATCATAGCCGCACCCAAGTTATGGGACGCCTTACCTTGTGACATTAGGAACATGAACTCATGAAGACAAATTTAGAAAGCGTTTAAAGTCACATCTTTATCGCATAGCTTTTGAATTATAGTATTATTTTATTAGAATGCAATCGTTTATCTATTTTATAAACTAGTCTAAATAACATAATTTATATATTCCTATTGAACACTAATATAATATATAGCGTTTTACATATTTATGTTTGAACATTACATTTCATTTTATATCATATATATTATAACATTTTGATTGAATATTTAATCTTATATTTTATGATTATGTATATATTTAAATCTGCCTTATTTTTAGTATTTTTAATTATGCCATTCTTTTGTTATGGCGCATTTGATCATTTCGACATGGCAAACACGCCCCATAAGTATTAAATTATTATCATTATTATTATTTTTATTTTTATTATTATTATTATTATTATTATTATTATTATTATTATTATTATTATTATTATTATTAGAAGCCCTACACTCAATAAAATAATTTTCATATAAACAGTTCTTTTTCTCGGTGTGAGAAATTCGTGTTTACAGCGCCGACTAGTAATTAATTTTAGACCAATTAGAACGCATGTAAGAATGAATTGACAAAGCAGCCAATCAAACCTGGCGGTCCTTGAAAGTGGCTTACGGATATCGAAACCGTCCAAGTTTGTGAAAATTATTGACATTCACAAAGTGTAAATATTATTGGGTTAACATCACTGAGCATCATCAAACATATAATTTTAGAGCATATTTTTTTAAAGTAAATAGAAAGGAATGAAAAGAACAGGAAGAAAGAAAAAATATTAATTTAAAAATATAATTAAATACTGATAAATCACTAAAATCCTATGAGAAAACAGCCGATAAACTGCGCCTAGCAAGGACTATCTCAGAAAGGAAGGAAGGGAGGAAGGAAGGAAGGAAGGAGGGAGGGAGGGAGGGAAGGAAGGAAGGAAGGAAAGATGGAAGGAAGGAAGGAAGGAAGTAAAAAGAATAAGAATGCCTATTATTTGCATGTTATCACATGCAGAAAGGAATTTCACGTGTTGCCCAGCACACTACCTTCGCTTAATGTCGTCAGTATATAGATATTAAATTTATTTTTCCTTTTTACGTTGATAGATTTCGAAACCCTCGTACAAACTTTGATTAACGACAAGAAAGGGCTGGAAGGCTGCAAGCTCACGCTGGAGCGTGTCCCTTATTGTACTTGTGTTCTTGTTACTGGCTTGTCGACAGTGACAACAGCAGACGCACTCAAGTTCTATTTTGAAAATCCAAGGAACGGTTGTGGTGAAGAACCATCCAAAATAGATCTAGAAAAAGACTTAGGAAGAGCATGGATACACTTCAAGAACTATTCAGGTAAAAAAATATGGACTATTTACCCTCCATGATGTTAAGCTAAAGGTTATACTGAGAAATTACAGAAAGTCCTGATAGATTGCCAACATTGAAAGGAATCCAGTCGAATCGAAATCAAATATCATTTTGTTTGCAAGACGTTTTTCTGGAATAATAATGCCATTGCAATAATGCATTTTAGTATAAATACACAGGTGATTATTTTAAAATCTCGCGCGCTGCTTGGTCGAGAAACTTAGATTATCACACGATAATCACCTCCAGCGATAATCCAAAATTGCTGCCAGCTGCTTTGTTGCTGTTACCTAATGTTAAGTGTGTCTTTTATCTTCTTTTTTTTTNTTATTATTATTATTATTATTATTATTATTATTATTATTATTATTAGAAAGAAGAAACCGCCAGAGATGTCTTTGATGGAACATCAATCAACGTCACCATGCAAGGACACCAACATCTAGGGGCTGTGCTTGGTTCAAGAACATATCTTGAAGAATACGTGAATGGAAAAGTGGAAGACTGGATAAGTCAAATAACAAGGTTAGCAGAGTTTGCTAAATCACAACCCCAAGCCTGCTACGTAGCGTTCACCTTTGGTCTAAGACATCGATGGACATACTACCTCAGAACACTACCAGATATTGAAGATCTACTAGAACCACTAGAGCGTGCTGTAGCGGATGTGTTAATACCATCAATTACAGAATACAATTGCACACCGATCGAGCGAAACATCCTGGCATTGCCAGTGCGGATGGGGGGACTTGGATTTACAAACCCAATTCAGGTCGCAGCCTCAGAGTACACAACGTCAATCAAAACAACTGCTCCACTTGCTGAACAAATAATATCTCAAACGCATAAACCACCAAATGACACTACAATAAGAAAATTACAGCAAAATGCACGCAAGGAAAAAGATGAAAATCTACGTGAGTTGGTAGAGAATTTGAAGAATTCCTTACCCCGAAGGACAAAGGGAGCTGTTGAGCTTGCTACAGAAAAGGGCGCATCTAATTGGCTGACGGTAATCCCCATCAAGGACATGGACTTCGATTTGAACAAAAGAGAATTCAGAGATGCTATCAAACTTAGATACGACTGGGAAATCACTGACAGCCAATCGGTATGTGTGAGCGGGGATTTAATGTGGACCATGCTATGATCTGTAGACGTGGCGGATTTGTTATTCAGCGCCACAACGAGCTGCGCGATCTTGAAGCAGAAACTATTGAGCATGGTYTGCAATGACAAGATTGCAAAGGGTGTCGGTGGGAGCGACTCCCTTGCAAGGGTAGGGCGCTGGGCCCTTGCCTTTGCTAGCACTAGAAGGTAGAGGTTTTTCGCCTCTGCCTTTGCTAGCGCCATAGTCGCTACTACGTATGCTGTGGGAAGTTCTATCCTAGCGCCGCAGACACTAGTGGAAAAGGTTGCCTCTACTACTACCAAAAAAGAATATGTACGCTAGCATCGTTCGCTATAGCCAATCCTATCCACTACTTACCACCGCAGACGCTAGTTCCAAAGCTATGGAAAAGGTTGCCGAAATGGGTTGCCGAAAAAATGGGGATCTGTATACTCTACTAATCCTCCAACATGCTCCTTATCCTTCCTAGGGACCTGTCCCAAAATGCGTTAACGTCTATAGAACCATTCCCAGGGATGGTAACAGTACTAAAGTTGCGTTGCGACTCCATATATAGTAGTATATATCTTACACACAAATTCCCAACAAAATAACTCTATGCTTACGTGTAGTATGGGGATGGGGGTTGCAGAGGTACGTATCCTCTACTAAAATGGTCGAGCAGTAGCTCGACCATTTTAGTAGAGGATACGTGCTCTGCAACCCCCATCCCCATACTACTCCCTAATGACTCTTCATGCAGGCTTTAAGAAGCATCCAAAATAAGCGGTTTCATAGTAACTCTAACCATTTTAAATCAAAATATTTTTTAAACGGCGATATGTGTTACTTAAACCTAGACGCTCAACGGCTGCATTTTATGCATAGAAATGGCTCATGACGGGAGATTCAAYTCGTTCATGTTCTTCAGATAGTGAGATTAGTACATTTACAATTGATTAATAAGAAAAATCCCTCGAAAATAATCCGTAGAACAAGCGAACAATGCTTCCAAYTCGATTCAGTATGTTCAGGAGAACCCCTCGAATAATTTTGAAAACAACCGAACAATGCTTTCGTTATATAGATGAAGGGGACAGGGTAGTTATCTTATATGGAGATGGCGCGTCATCATCTGGCATCAAGGTTAGCACGATGAAATTGTACTTTGGGCCTACCCTCTTAATATTTAGTAAAGCAGAATACAACAGAAAATGGGCTCCCTGTGTTAATCACGTATCTGCGGTCTTTCCTAATAAGATATTGCAGGCTCAGCAATAACAAAGATGGCGAGTTTTATCGAAGGAAAAGGAGGTGAAAAGACTATTTAATTCATGTTCATCCATCTAACAATCAATAAAATATCGATAGAAAGATCCAAGTGAGTAATTAGTGATTTATTCGGTCTACTAGCAAGAATTTTCCCCGTGACAAACCAAATATTCTCCTACAGCCCATGGATGAAGTTTTCTCTCAAAATGTTTTTTTTGCTACAACCCCTACAGAGCCTTCACTGGAACACATGAATATTTTTAATATTCGAAACTGGGGTATTGCCACTTCATTACTTATACAGTTGTATGGAATAATGTTTAATTTGGGACCGTGATCGCTTTAGTCAGCGAATTTCGCATGCGCAGTAGGAAAAAGAACAGCCCGGTAACCTATCTCGTTTATGAGAATTTTTTATGCCGCTTGCCGAGATCTCGGTACCTTCCAACCGAGATCTCGACAAGCGAGCCAGCCCGTTTCCCCATATAAACGCCAAGGAATTTTTATAAAGAAAATAGGCCAAGAGATCTCGGCAAAGCGGGCCAGTCCGCTTACCGGGCTGGCTTGCCTCCTGATATAAACAGCCCCTTAAGTGCTACTTGGACGAAAATCGCTCCAAAATTAAAACTCTTTCATTCGAGCTGGAACTTTGCTGAAATAATCTTGAATACATTAAGAACCACTCACTGAAATATCTTTCTGTTATTCGAAAGGAAAGGGCCAAAATATTTTACGATTTATTTTCGTCCGCCATTAATTTCTTGTTACAAGAATTCGGCTCAAGAAGACTGGCACGAGTAACGTATGACGTCATACATTCAACCCAAACCAAAACATTGGTGGCTAAATGTATGTACCATGTTCGTAAAACTCGGTTTATTTGGTTTATTCAGAAAATATATGTTTCATTCGATT
>NW_022260797.1:122019-137123 GCF_009602425.1 Actinia tenebrosa | reverse complement strand
CAAGCGATTAATTGCGGACCAAAATTAAATTTTTTAAGAACATTAAACATATAATCCCATTCTAAAGAGTCAAAGGCTTTTTTAAAGTCAACGAAAACGACTGCTCCAGGAATGTTTAGCTTTAAAGTGTACTGCAGGATATCCGAGATTAATCGAATATTTTCTCCAATGTATCGCGATTTAACATATCCAGTTTGATTAGGGTTTATTATGGAAGGCAATACCTTTTCTATTCTGTTAGCTATCGCTTTTGTAGCTATTTTGTAATCAGTATTTAATAAAGAAATAGGGCGCCAATTTTCTAGAAAAAGCGGGTTTTTCTTTTTCTTCGGAATTAAGTTGATGATACCTTGCTTTTGACTAATACTCATTTCGCCTTTCTGTAAACTATAGTTGAAGCTATCAACCATAATTTCACCCAACTCCTGCCAAAAAAAGCGGTAAAATTCTGCAGATAAACCATCCGTTCCGGGAGTTTTGTTTTTCGAAAATTTTAACAGTGCATTAAGACATTCCTTTTTGGTCAGACGACCTTCACACGCACGTGTCTGATTTTCATTGAGCGTTTTTAGKTTGGAGGGTGAAAGAAATTCATTATTTAAAGATTCGTCGGAACATGATACGTACGATTGATAAAGTTTTTCGTAAAACCGCCTTTGTTCCAAAAGAATTTCTTCCGGACTTTCGGTAATCTTTTCATCTGAAATGTGTAATTTTGTAATATGCTTTCTAGAAGCATTTCTTTTCTCTAAACCATAAAAATACTTGTTATTTTTTTCGCCCTGTTCGTACCAGCGAACTTTACTTCTGACAATTGATCCTTGGGTTTTTTCATCCAGGAGAGCTTTTAATTTCATTTTGGTATCGTTTATATCTGCAATCGTCTCCGCCCTTTTTCCCTCTGATTTCGCTGCTGATAGAGTGTTCGTAAGCTCATCTATCTTCTCGAAATAATTTTTTTCCTGGCATTTTTTAGCTTTTGCTTTCCTAATTGAATAGCTTAACGAAAAGGCTCTGATCTCCATTTTAATCAAATCCCAAAACAGGCATTTATCCTCTAAATCTTTGTATTTATTCTTCCAGATTGGAATATTCTTGCGTAGGTTCTCGGTATATATTTCATCGATTAAGAGCGAGTTATTAAATTTCCAGAAACCTGGTCCTCTTTTATTTTTAAAATGTTCGGTTTTAAGTTCAATGAAAACTGCGCAATGGTCACATTCCGGAGCGTACGATATGTAACTATTGTGTGTATATTGTTTAAGATGCTTCGATACCAAGAAGTAATCAAGCCTACACTGAATTTTTGCTGATTTATCTCTCCACGTAAATTGTTTCTTGCTAGCATTCAAATCTCTCCAAATGTCCGTCAGTTGAGCGTGATCTATTAACGTGTGGATGTTTTCTATAGCAGCTTGTTTTTGTATAACCGGTAGACCGCCTTTTTTATCTAGCGATGTTAATGCACAATTGAAATCACCGCCAATTATAATACTTTCACCAAAATATCTTTCTATTTGATCATGTAATTCACCAAAGAATTGCTTTTGCTTACTTAAGTTGTTGGGACTATATATATTTGCGATAATGGTTGGATTTTCTTCAATTTCAGTTTCTAAGATTATAAATCTACCGTTTTCATCTTCGATATTGTTTTTAACAACAATATCACAAGAAGGATGAAAAAGAATCATTGTTCCTCTACTATGTTTTGTTCCATGACTGAAATAAACACGACCTCCCCATTCGTTTCTCCAAATTTGTTCTTCATTCTTAGAGCTATAAGTTTCCTGAAGGAGAACTAATTGGACATTTTGTTTGCGCAACCAAGCAAAAATGTTCTTCCTTTTTATTGTATTACCTAGTCCCCTGACGTTTAAAGAAATGCATTTTACCTGAAAGGGATTTAAATTCGCTTTAGAGCTCATGTTTTTGGAAATGCAAATTTTGAGCAAAGTTCAAGCTTAAGTTAAACAATTTGTGATCTGAACAAATTAATTTTTTTGAGCATCTTTTCGCAGAAAAACAGTGCAAATTATTAATAAGCACAAGATTACTAGGACAAAAAGAAAAACGGCAAAAGAAAATCGAAAGGAAAATACTAATAAACATCAAAAAGCTTAAATAAGACACGGTTCTAAGACCAAAAATATTTGATTGAAATGACAATAGAGGACTGACTAGTGTGGCAGGCAGATGTTGGAGTAGGACAGACTACTTATATTATATCATTACAAATGGTTATAAGATTAATTATGTGATATTAAACCTATCGACGTTCTAAGATGTAAGGTCTGTAAGCTTCATGTCCATCATATAGATTACCGTCAATGAACAATTGGTCGTACTTTAGATAAGCTTTCTTRTTTTCCTTGTGAGCGTTCTTCAACAGCGGCATTAGGCTCTTTCTTACCTCTAAAATTTCAGGGCCGAAGTCTTCTGAGATTCCAAAWGCTGTACCTTTCAAATTTCTGGCCATACTTCGTACCTTTTCTTTTTCTTTAAAGAAGGTGAACTTGGCTATAAGAGGCCTTGGCTTCAAATGGTCTTTTCCTTTTCCTAATCGATGGACTCTTTCCAAACTGACTTGGCTTGCGAGATTGATACCTCCTTTCAGGTCTTTCTCTATGAATTTCCTAAGTGCTTTCTCAGCATCTTCATAGGTTTCGCTTGCTGACTCGGGAATGTTAAAGAATCTTARATTGTTTCTTCGTGAATGGCTCTCCAACTTTACTCCACGACTCTTCTCTTCTCGTACGTCTTCTATTAGTTGATTAACATCTTGATACCGCATGGAGGTGATTTCGGCTATGTTTTTAATCTCGACTTTCAGGTCAGCAATTTCCTCGTGTGCGAATTGGAGACTTTTTTCCAGATCTTGATTCTTTGTCGTTAAGACATTCATTTTTTTCCTTTAGATGTTCTATTTCATGCGCTGCTGCTAAAGCTAAATCCAGCTTTTCGTTGATCTTTTCTAACATCTCTTGGCAGCAGCATGTAGGCGATTGCGACATGTCTTCGTCAGCGTCAGTTTGAGAACCTTTACTTCGTCTTCTTCGCTTTCTTGTGGCTTTCTCGTCTTCGTCTGCCATTCTCCTTGGTTAGTTTGTCTTACATTGCAATACTTTGAACAAAATTATATGAGTAACTACAAAAAAAAGTGCTCAAAAGATGGAGCGCTCAAAAACACGTCCGCTCTCCACGGTGTCCTGCCCAGTCTTTGAGACTATATGGAAGAAAACCTGAATGGCATTTTATTTTAACGGCTGATCGTGTCACGTACATGCTGCAAAGTCAGTACAGTATGTTTCTGCAAACTTGATTGGCCAAATCAAAGTCTAATCGTCTTAATCGTCAGAATAAATATAGATTTATTCATAGAAAGTGCGTCGTTAGGGGTTATATTCACGAGTTGTTTGTGAAAAACACATGCACGAACGATTGAGGTACGAGCGAGTGAGTGCTTTTACACATACGAGTGAATATAATCCCGTACAAAGCACTTTCTATATGATATTTTCTGTTTAAAATACACACGTAATTGAAAAATCGTTGTCGGGTTCAAAAAAAGGTTATATCATCAAAGCTAAGACCGAAGGGGAGCATGGGAAGACAAACAATTATGCTAATTTCATGCGTATTGCAGTTTTCCCTTCCTGTGCACATTTTATGCATCATGGCTTTGGCATGTTGTTAATCTAGATCGACCGACTTTGCTCTACTGTGCATTTTTACATGTCTATATGCAAGTATAATACACATTTTGGAGTACCCAAAATCCTTTTCGGTCTTAGCTTCGATGAGTCGTATGTGAGTAGAGTTGTTTGTTAGTTCTCTCCTGTGCTTCGAGGGTTTTCCGGGATCTCCGGTTTTCCTCCCTCCTCAAAAAGCAACTTCTAAATTCCAATTGGAATCCCGTGGAAGAAGAGTCAATCTGTGGAATCCACTGTTAATCCCATTATCATGATTATTATCTTCGTTTATTTAAACTTTCAGTATGCGTACTACTTTACA
The DNA here is from genome assembly GCF_009602425.1 of Actinia tenebrosa. Next base: position 133,109 of record NW_022260797.1, on the reverse strand, counting down.
AGAATAAAGCGGAATTTTTTTAGTTCTAGGCTATATCCTTAGTGTGTCACTAACAAATGTCTATTCAAAGGTGTAGAATGCCTTTACTATTTCGCAGTTTTGCGAAAACAACCCACTGTTTTATCAAGTTTTGTCCATCATCTATACCTACACTTTCCATATCATGTACAAGTTGTTTCTTATAACCCGCTAGAAAATCCAGGGCAATGTTTACCTGGATTACTTTATAATCGGGATATAGGCTCTTTAGACCTGATCTTATTTCGGTATATTTCTGTTGTTTTAGTAGTGTCCGTTCTTCAATAATCATCACCACCACCACCATGATTATCATCATCATCATCATCATTATTATTATTATTATTATTATGGCATCTTTTTTTTTTCCTCTGTCATTTCAATTCACAATAACTAGCGGGACGAGCCAAGGCTTTGTTACAGTGTAGCGGGTAATTATAAAATTTCTTAACAATGTCCACGTTTAGACTGGCGATCCATTTTTGGCATCTCTGAATTAGGAACGACGCGACGTTTCTCTGTCGTTCTGAGTAACTGTCTCTAGCTCGTCTTTTAGTTTCTCATGATATCCTCCAAGGAAGTCAAATACGACATTGATTTGCTTTACGGTAGCGCTTTTGTAGATGTTTTTGATTCCAGCTAGCAGCCCTGTGTACTTATCCTGCTTGAGAGCTGTCTTTTCTTTGATCTTTCCAACATGGCATACTGTTCCTTCAAATAATGTCCATGTGTTTGTTTCTTTATCCAGCACGGCCATATCGATTCTGTTTGCTCGATTCTCAGGTGGTTTCTCTAGGTGAAATGGTACGTCCCATATGATCTTTGCTTTGTGGTTTTCTAGTACTGAAGATGGTAGTTTTTGATGATACCATGGTTTCCCGTTGTCGCTTTCTTGAAAATCGTATTTAGGTAGCACACAGTAATAGATCGGTCTTAGCATCCGGTCATGTCGTGCTGTGTAGAGGCTTTGTGCGATCCTCGAACAGGCACACATTATATGTGTGGTTGACTCTGTAGCGGTATTGTACATGCGACATTTGTTGTTTGTTATGTTTACTTGTCGTTTGCTCTGTTGGTATGCCTTAGTTGGAAGTAGTTGTTGATGTATACTTTTGTCTACGCTGTATGCTACATCGGGTACATTTTTTCAGTTTTTGAAGAGCTGATTGGCAGAAGCTGACATTTCTTCGTCTTTGAGCTGCTCACTGGTAAGCGTTCCCAACCATGGCTGCTTCTTTACTTCATTTGTGTATCTCTCGTTGGTTTTCATTTTTAAGAATTCCTTTACCGCTCCAGGTTTAGACTGTTCTGTAGTGACAGTCTTGTTTTCGCTGGGGTTATATATGTCTCAGCTTGATTCCTGGCTTCCATTAAAGCAATATTCATCTCCACGGTCCACTTGGTTCTTACGCTATGTTCTGCAGCACTCGTTTCTCCATCTTCGAAATTCAAAGTATCTGTTTGGTGTCGAGCGTGTTGCGCCAGTTGTTGCCGTGGCATGTTGATCTCGTAGATGTTGATCATGACCAGCAATGATATTATTATATATWATATATAATATATTATATATTATAAAAATAAATGAATGAAATAAAAATAAAACTAAATTATTATTTCATTTTATTATTATTAATTTATTCTATTATTATTATTATTATCATTATTATCATTATTATTATGGGTGTGTTTTGGTTGTTTTTGCTATCTATCAAACATACCAAGTCCCAGGGAAGCGAGCCATGTTGACAAATTCAACGTTACTGCGCATGAGCAGAGTATTATATGCAGCAAAATGGCTTTGCACCGTAATGTCTCGTAATTGTCTCGGCCAATCAAAACGACGGAAAAATAATTTAAATGTTAAAACAGTTTCACTTGTAACGTTTTTCTCCAACTTGTAAAAATAGACTGATTAAGAATTTATTCTTACCTGACATAGCTTCGGTCAAATTCTGTTGTTCCTTTAAGGGCAATTCTCGAAACAATGTTCTCTCGTCTTGAAGTGGCCCTGCATATAAATAGACTTTTCATAGAAACTTTTCCAACATGACGCGGATCTTCAGAAGTCGGGATCGTGTGGAGGAGGGGGTGGGAAGGGTAATGAAGGAGTTTTAAAGAGCCTGCCTTTTGCCCCCCTTCTAAGTTAAGGTTAAGAACCAACCTAAACACATTAAAATGGCTTTAGAATGGAAAAGTTATTCGAAGGACGCCGATTTCAGGCTTCGTTTGAAAATGACGCAAACTTATCGATGCCTTTTGGCCTAGCGTCAACACTAAAACGATTGACAACGCCTACACTCGCAAAGGCACTCACGTAGAGTGGAAAAAATTGGAAAACGGAGGCCGCACCATCGTATTAGTGTTGACAGGCCAATACGGAGACTCTTGAAAAAGCTGACGTCATTCACATCGGCATGTATGTTTCTCACATGAACAGATGATGAAAGCGCATTATTTCCAATTGTATCTGCGTTTTTTATCGTTTTAGTATGGACGGGCAAAAACACTATTCTTGACGCGAAGCCTTCGATACGTTTTCGGTAAGACAAAAACGGAGTATTTTGAAAACGCATAAGTATAGACGGGGCCTTAAGTTCCACTTCTGACAGCGTGAAAAATGTTGAACCGAGAGACTCCACCGGATCTCTCGAAACTTACGATCTAGAAGCACTGGAACGAAAGAGCCTAGGTGACTAGGAAATGTCAACCAACCTGTCATTCCATTCACTGGTAATATAAATCTCAACTCTTTAACGATGTCAAGTCTTCCTTGTTGTTTCAAAGTAACACAAAGTTTTCGACACTGTTTCCTTATAATTTCAGATGGTGCTGGAGTTTTGAATGATGTACTGTCTAATTGTAGGTATTTAGCAGCCGCTTCTGCAAATTCATTGCAATCCACAGTTTTTATATCTTGTCCTTCAAACGTAGCAATGACTTCCTGATATACGCCGACTATAAATTAGGAACATATGAGAAATAAAAAAATGAATGGATAGAGAGATAGATAGATAGATAGATGAATGGATAAATGGATGAATTGATAGATGAATGGATAAATGGATGGAAAGATGAATGGATTGATTGATGGATGGATAAATAAATGTAAGGATGGAAAGATGAATGAATGAATGAATGGATGGATGGATTAATTGATCATTAATAATGAAAAAGAAACAGGGAGGGGACAATACAAAATTTAGGATATCTTTCTTTTTCATCATAAATATGATCTCCGACAAAGGAAATTAAAATACGCCACACCTCACCTCACCGTACCACACTACGTACTCCACATCACACCACACGACAACGAACCGCACCACCAAGCAACACACAGCACATCACACCACGCACACAGCACACAGCACCACACCACAATACCACACAGCACAACATCATACCACACCCACGCCACACCACACACCACTACGCCAAACCATACCAGACCAGACCGCGCAACACAACACCATGCCACAATATAAAATAGCAATATAATTCAGTGTCACCTTTTATGAGTTACGGAGCATACCAGGACAATAAACATACCTACAACAGGATTATCTGTTTGATCACCAACATCGTCTGCATGTCTTTCATCTACAAGCACAAAATTTGTGAACTTGTTGCGTATAGTCGTCAATGTTTTAATACACTACACAGGTTTATCATTGTTACTCTACACTAAGATTCCAAAGCAATGATAGGGTGATTTTTGTGTTTCTGAGTAGTTTTTCTTTTTGATTGATGAAATACCTTCCAAATGGTAAGTTTTTGACTTCGTAAATAATGAATTATATTGATTTGATGAATATTTCTATTAAGAAAATAAGGTATTCACAATATTGAAAGTGATTTTGATCCATGGTAATTTGGCTGCCAAACAATGAGCACTTTGATCGTTTATATCTCGGTATCGAAAGCTTCTTATGACTCAAATATTGATTGAGATATATTGTTTTGACTTTTCTTTAGGGTGCAAGACCTTTTATTCAATCATCTTCAATATAGAATAGGGCCCACAAAATTGTGCCATAACGTCAGTGAAATCGATCTATAGATAAGTCATTTTCATGTTGAACGAAATATAAAAAGAAATACATAATACACCAAATATGGGCCATTTATTGAGCTTTTCCAGCTAGTTTGATTACAGAAATTGAGCTTATATTTGTGTTACGTTGTTGAGTGACATGTTCTTTCACTTTAAAAAGCAAATCAAACTGCCACATGGCAAACTCGTGGATACTCTCTGAATCCTACTTGCACTCTTTAGGAATCGGGTTCCCTGTGTTCCTCCCGCTGACATGAGCGTTGCGTTATTCATATTRAATGTACATCATATCTTGACCGATACGAGTGAAAAACGTCTGCGCATGCTCTGAATCCGTATGCAAATTAGTCAAAACATATGTAAATTTGACTTTCAAACATGCCGTAAAATAATTATTTTTGGTTCATTTTCATTTACGACATTTAAACATTCCTTTTAATGCTTCTCAGTCATTTATAGTATCCTTCTCTAGTTGAGGAGCCTATTTTCTTTTTTTTTATTCAATCTGATGCAACATGAATCGATCTTTCCTTGATTCTTTTGATATAATTAATCCGAAGGTAAAGCTATGTGCGAGTGTGAGCATGCTCAGTGCTAGCCTGCCCTGGTGGTAGACAACATCCCACATCGATAAATGGCATTCCAGCTTCTTGYATAAATACCTTGTCCACCCTTTATTGGATAAGAAGTTCGTACGTGCATGTTTGTATGATATCCGAAAGTTTCGCCTAACGTTCGTAAGTAGATGACTTAAGACGACTGATAAACGTTTAATTATCGCTCAGCTAACATCTTAGTGAGTCAGCGAGTGACACATTTGCATATTCAGATCCAGGTGGTGTGGGACACTAGACATCTTAACCGGATGTTGCACAAAAACATGAGTTTGAAGCATTTTTTTTAAATACCTAAAGCTGAAGTAAAATGCTCCTTATTCCCTTAAAAATAAAAAATTAAGAGCTTGTTGCAACGAGATGAAAAGAATAGTCCTTCTTTTACGAATAAGTGAAGTTTGAAGTGAAAGTGGATACGGTCACAAAAATTTGTGGACACGTGTGGACGCAACCCGTATCCGTAAAAAAACATTTGCGGATACAAAAATTTCCGGATACGTGTGGACGGGGCCTAAAACTCCTTTCGGTTTAAAGTCGAAATCATTAAAAATAGGATCTCAATGGACTAAGAATAAGTTCAGCGAAAAATGTTCTATTGAGAAATCGGGGTCGACCACAGTCGACCTCTTCTAGTTTCTCTGATATTTCGGGGTTTTTTGAGGTGTATATTTAATCAGTGATAGATTGTGGCAATTCTACTTTCTCGTAAAATCCTGAATTTAGAATTTAAAAATCACAATAAATTCAGCTTTTACAATTTATTTTCTTTCTTACAACGTCAATAATCCTACCCTTTTCATAGATTTTAAGAATAAATTCAAATGATTAGAAAAGGTACCTTTTTAATTGATAAAAAGGTAGGAAATCTAGTATTTCATCTATGAATGGATGTGATGAAATTTCCCACCTTTTTTCAAGTTTCACGCTTCGAAGGAAATCCGAAAAGCAGATAAAAAGGTACCTTTTTTGCCGTTTTACGAGCTGAAAAATGCAAGTACCAAAAGGTACCTTTTTCTATCGAACTAGTCACTGTAGTATTATTAACCAATTTTAATTGAAAAAGCAATGCCAAATGACGCCATCACGTTTAATTTCCCTTCGATTTCATAAGTACACATATGTTTCTTGCTGAAAAGCCTCTAATGACCTCAGGAAAGGATTGCTTATTTGTTGGTATGAGTACTTTGCATCCAAATATATTTTAATTGTTTCAAGGTTCGTTGGCTTCTAAAACCACGTTTGATTTCAGCATATATTCTCGTAGTTTCCTGCGCAACACCAAAAGGACGGCCTTAAATTTGAATACAATTATGTCACATAATTAGCGGTAGCCACGTGACTTTTCAGGGGCCGGGGGAACTTATAATTTGGAATTGGCATGAAACTGTTAGCCAATAGTAATATTGGTTAGAAATAAACAAGTGATAGCGTCATTTGGCATTGCTTTCTCAATTATTGGAATCAATAATTATGTAGTAAGTGACTACGATTTAACGATTTATTTAGCTTTGCCATTTAAGCACCCACGTATACACAAACACACACAAACACGTTATATATAATAAATACATACATAATGGCTGGGAATCCACTACAGCATGTGCCAATTACCGTGGTCCCTCACATATGTATTTACATTTAAAGAAAATGAGTTAGTTAGAAGGGCGAAACTGGAGAAAAGATAGGAAATTTTATCACATCCGACACGGCTTAAAAACGCGTGCGCATGCGCGTAATTTCTAAAAACAAAATAGCGGACGCTTCAATCTCGTACACAGAGCCTGCGTTTCTTTCGGCCTGCGGCGAAAAACGAGGGCTCTGGCATAATCCATTTTTGGCGCATGCGCAGCTTTCCGGAAGTGAAACATAATCAATGAAAATCATGCTTTCAAACCTGCTTTCAAACAGAGTTCTGTGTTTACTTCCGATCAAAATAAGAATTAGAAATCGGGAACATATTTTTTTTATTTTTTGCAAGTCTTTTAACGTATACGCTCTTATACCGGAAGTCCAAGAAATCCTGGTGTCAAAAAATGGATTATGCAAGAGCCCTCGTTCTTCGCCGCAGGCCAGAAGAAACGCAGGCGCTGGGTACGAGATTGCGGGCGCTCGAGTTGTATTTGTGCTTCAAAAACCTGCGACTTTGAATAATTTTTAAAGCTTGCTGGTAACCAACATATCTCAATTATCAGAAAAAGTATAATGCAAAAAGTCCTTAAAAAGTGGCAGTGAGGTTCAGAAGGAGGTCAACACGATGGTTATCGAGATATACTATCTTTGTTTTTGGTACAGAAGTCGACAATCGTGGAACAAATTGATGAAGGTCATGTTTACGTTTTAGTCTTATATAAGGTCAGAACAACAGAGATAAGCTTAAAACTTTGATATTTTGCTCCTTAATATCTGTGTGTAAATAATTGCAAATCGCCATTGAATTTGAAGTTTGGCAGTGCTAGATTTTCCATTTCAAATGATAAAATAACTGTTATAAATCTCGCATTCTGATTGGCTGGGAGCGCGTGCTTTATGAGAACACACAGCACGCACGAGCCCTTTGCATTTTATATAAAAAACTTGCTTGTTGTTCTGTGTGGAGTCATAAAGCACTTGTGGATTGGCAGAACACTCGAGAAGTGTCGAGAAGCTCAATTTAAAAAAAATAGTTAAGGCTTATACAAAACAGAATTCTCCTAACACTTCTCTCGTGTTCTGCCAATCCCCGCGTGCTTTATACCTGCACGCAGCACGCACGCGCGTTTTCTATTTCTTCAATAATAAAATATTCGAATGTACTCATGTTAATAGTACAATCAACTATTGCTTGCTCAACTAGAACAATTATAATCTATATTAGATTTTAACATAAATTTATTTCATTGGAATTCTTCAGATGTAGTTAAAGTGCCTATCACCCTTCTGACAATATTCTCAGTATTGATTCTACATGGGGTAAGATGTCGAATAATCCGAAAAAATTTCATAGTTTGAGTGCGGCTTTTTGAAGTTATAAAGGTTTTTTCATGCTGTATGCTAATACTGTGATGTATGAGGAGGCATTTATGGTTAGTTGTCGTTCCTTGTAATTCCAAACACCGGCTTCATGTGAAAACTAATTTAAAATAATTTTGTATGAGAGCAATGGGGAAAATAATGACGTGTTTCAAATTTAATTTATCTGTGCCAGTAATGTTTTGTATTTTAAATGATTACTCCTCATAATATATATTTAGGCACTTCCTAAAAGCGGAGCTCCCGATATGGAAGTCACAGAGAGCCGAATTTGAATGAAACTGAAAGGTAAAATTAAGATCGGGAAAAAAATCTTCAATATTTTTTTATTCGAGATGAAGATACTTTCTCCTATAATAAAAACCATGCAGTGAAATCGAAATGCACTACATTGTTTTCTTTGCGCGAGTATACTCTCCCACTTAGGAATTTTGTACACAATTCACCCCCACCCCCAGGGGCTAGTTTTGTTCTTGGAAGATTCTTCGACAAAGTTTTCCATTGGCCGATATTTTTAGGCTTTGAATCTCTTTTACTTAAAAAAAAACGAAAGATAATTACAGATAATACAATACAATATCAGGTTTAGTGAAATTTACCTCGGATGTCTTTCACTGGGAAATCGAAAATCAGGAGATATAGGACAAATCAAGACTAAAAATCAGACTTGAAAACTGGTTCAGGAGGTGAGCAAAAAAAAAGGTTGCTCAATTACAGAACGATGTTTGGTTTTCCATAGCTTTCTTTTCCTAATTCTTCATTAATATGTTTTTCTTTCTTTCATATAAGCCTTAACTACTTTTCAAGAAGCTTGAAAACTTAAGCTTACTAGATTTTGAGATTCGATTTTTACCAGTTTAGATCTGTTTCATGTGTGAGAAAGATACGGAAATCACGAACGACAAAAGTTTTCCAAAAACAAAGTTTACATTCAGTTAAACTTGACAAGAATCGACAAACGTTTTCCGAAATCAAAGTTTACATTCAGTTAAACTTGACAAGAACAACTGAGACAAAATAGAAAATAAAGTAAAATGCAATGCAAAATACAAAATGACGAATTTCTTTTTCAGTAAATTGGCATTTGTAAATGTTTTTGAATATTTTTTAGCTTTTAAAAATCTAGGTCTATACAATAACATCTCTCAACAACAAAAATTTAAGCTCATTTGTATAATCATACTTGCTCGAACAACTTAATAAACAGTTGACTATTGGGTGTAAATTTATATTTCATTCAAGAATTTAATAAATTATCTGTAGAAAGATATAAAATTATTGAATGAAAGTCTTCTTTGTTTTGCCGATGCGACCCGCGATAGGAGGCGAACAAAGCTGCATTTTTCTTGAACGAAAAACATACGATAGTTGGTTAAAATCAACCGAACTGTTAAAGATTTACAAACCTAAATAAAGGGACGAATATTTTTGGTCGTAATATGCTCTCCGTGTTATATTTCCTCCAGCATTAAAATAAATTAAGGATATCTATAGAAATATTAAAACTTTTCAGAGAAAGTCTTTGATTTGTCGATTCGTCGAGAAAAATGCTTGTCAAAAAAAAAAAAAAAAATATATATATATATGCGATTGCTTGCTAAAAAACACACACCTGAATTCTTGAAAAACACTTCTTGATCTTTGACTACATGAAAGTTTTTCTTTAAATTGTTTTTGGTCTATAGAGTTCTAAAGCGATTTTTTCTGTGCATTTGAGAGTCGCATTTCACATCAAGCGGGATCCCTGTGTTGTGTACACGGACGGACTGACGGAAGTGACGTCAGCCAAGCCATGAAAAATCAACTCGATGGTTTACCATTTTTTCTTAAGTATGGTGCTCCGCTCGCGGGAGCTCCGCTATTAAAGAGCATTTATAAAGGACAATTACCTACAAAGACAAATTTCATTAATTTGCATTATATTAATAAATCTGTCTCTCGTAAAGTTTAACTACTATGTAAACTTTATTTTTCGAAAACTTTTGTGAATCGTGATTTTCATATTTTTCAAATGAAAACTGGTAAAATCGAACCTCAAAATCTTGTAAGCTCAGTTTTAAAAGAATGGTTAAGGTTTATACAAAACAGAATTTTAATGAATGTATCGATCGACACCGATTTAAAGAACCAACGAAACGTAAAGACCAAAGATTTCAAACTCGTAACATTTATTGGCTAGTGCGACGGCGTGAGCGTTCGAAATCCGATGGTCTTTCTCAGACTCGAATTCTTAATTAAGCTAATTAATGATTGTTGATTGTACTTTCGCGCTCGTAATTACATATTAGTTAATTTGCGAAACAATGAATGAATTACAATGAGAAAATCATTATTTTTAACTGACACACTCAATTTGGTTTTGTTGTTCAGGGCCTCGCAAAATTGACTACTTTAGTAAGTTAATTTTAATTATTAAAATAATTTCCAGCTAATTTTCTTATTGGTGCTACCAAAGCCTTTTTTTTTTTCATTGCGGTAAAAATACGGTTCATATAAAAATATAAAACCATTCATATGGATAACTAAACATCGTTATGCAAAAGAAGGAAAAGTAAGCTTTTTTAATTTAAATATTTTTGCCAATTTTCAAGTCTGTTTCATAGTGGTGTTTTGTCGTGAAAAAGATCGGATTTCTCCAAAATTTGGGTTTGAATGAAAGACACCAAGATAAATTTCTAAAAACAAAACTAACCCCTGGGGTGGTTGGTGGCGTACATGTGACAAAATTCCTAAGTAATAGAGTATTAAGGTCGAAAACAAAGACTTGTGCAAAGAAAACGACGTAGTGCATTTTATATATGGGGTGATTCGTGGAGGATGTCTTTTAACTCCAAGAAGTGTAAGATCATGCGCATAACTCGATCTTCTCAGTGACTTATCCCTATTGCATGGGTGATGGTCAAATTGATAGTGTAAATAATTACACTGACCTTGGTTTTGAGGTTTCACACGACTTTAAGTGGAATAACCACATTAATATCATTTCAAAAAAAGCCAACCGTTCGCTTGGGTTTGTTAAACGTAGTTGTGGTTGGAGGGCGTCTTTGGTTGCCAAGAAACTGCTCTACTTATCCCGTGTTCAACGTAGAGCAACCAGGTTTATCCTACGCTCTGACGCTGACTACAAGTCTAGACTTATGTCCCTCAAGCTTTTGCCACTGTCCATGCGAAGAGAATTGGTAGACATCTTTTTCCTTTTCACATGCAGACTGGGGATCTACGATTTAGACTTGTCAAATTATCTGAGTGTTTATAATCCTCCCAAACGTACAAGGAGAGCAGATAAGAAACCACTTTATAACTTTTTGAAATTTAAAACTGAGACCTTTGCTTCATCTTACTTCAATCGTGTGGTTCCCTTATGGAATGATCTGCCGGCTGAGCTCAGGCAAGCT
>NW_022260797.1:80698-95669 GCF_009602425.1 Actinia tenebrosa | reverse complement strand
GACGGACTGTCAGTCTGAATGATTACTTGAAGGACGGACGCACGGACGGACGGACTGTCAGACTGAATGATTACCGGACGGACGCACGGACGGACGGACGCACGGACGGACGGACGCACGGACGGACGCACCAACAAACGGATAGGCAGATATACAGATGGATAGATGGACAGGAAGGAATCGTCGACTTAATCAGTGACTGGAATAATTTATTAATGTTATCGACGCATTCCATTTTTTCAGCATAGTAAGCAGTATCCTATGCGGGGAAAATTGCAGAAAGTTTCTGAATTTTGAAACAGAAAGATTCCGCGTGCTGAACGCTGCAAGCACCAACAGAGACCAGGAGGTTCCCTTTATAGTTGGAGTTCTTGACACCCAACCAAAATACACTTTCAAAATTTACAAAGTAAATGCAAGAGGTCTTTGTTACTACGAATCGTCGTTGCATGTCTTATTTACCTAGCTTTCTATTTTTATTGACATGATTGTTATTTTGATGTTGTGTAGTTTTATTGCTGCCACTATTACTGTTGCTTTTGGTTATGATTGTTTTTATTATGTTATCGCTTCTGTTCTGGTCTCGTGGTGGGTCAATGGTCATCAGCATTGACCTCTAAAGTCTCCAGTTCAATAGACCATTTTTAGACGATTTCCAAAATTACTGCTCCGCTGTGTTTCTTGATTACAGACTCACTTGCACAGGGTTTTTTTGTTGTTGTTGTTGTTTGTTTTGTTTTTGTTTTGATATTCGGCTATATATTCTGATCCTTGTTACTCATTTGATATATCTTGTATTTCATTTGATATTTGTATCAATGTATACAACCTTTATACACTTATTTCAATAAAGTTAGTCACCTGAAAAGCTACAAAGCTTAGACCGACAAGGATTATGGGTAGATATATTTTACATGTTTCAACCGCTTGATAACTGTTGAAGGGCTTAAGATCTTTTACCAGTTACAGTCTCACCTCCTCTGAGCATCCTCAACTGCTGCAGTTTGTGTCAAAAGCTTTACTTGTTGGATAAAAAAGATTTCCCATGATTCTCAGCGATCACAGCTTTCTAGGTTTTGGGTGACTAACTTTATTGAAATAAGTATATATATATATATATATATATATATATATATAAGTCGGCTAAGCATCTGATACGGCTGTGTATTTTTACGAGTCACGGAGTATTTTGGCGAGCCTTATACAAGTGACGAGCAGAAATGCACAGTCGTATCAGTTACTTAGCCTACTGATAAGTTGTTTTTCATTTAATTCTGCAAAGAAATGCTCAATTAGGTTTATACAGTAGGAGAAATGTTAGTTATTTAACCATTGCTCATTCCCAGGCACCGGAACACGATGTTACATCCAGTAATACCACAAAGTCCACTAGTAAAGCTCGTCCTGGCGACACTGACTGGGTGACTTCAGAGGCTCTTAAAAGGTACGATTTAAAAAAAAGGAATAGTGCAGATTTACTATATACACCTATTTCAGAAATCGTTGTCGCACCAAAAGCCTTTAGCAACAAGCCAAGACCGCAGAGAACGCCGGTACTTTTAGCTGTAATTAGTTTATTCATGGTTAATTTTCATTTATTGACTTCACAAATTGCTCCAAGCAAGGCTGCTTGAGATGATAATTAGTGGAGAGCTATAGCCACTTGTATGAACCAAAAATAAATCAATTATAATTAAAAGTATACCCACGTTCTTTGGAGCCTTGGCTTGTTACATGAGGCTCTTGGTGCGACAACGATTTTCGAAATAGGTGTATAATTAGGAAACGACGCGAAACTGACACGAGTGAAAAACGTCTGCGCATGCTCTGAATCCGTATGCAAAATAGTCAAAACATACGTAAATTTGACTTTTAAACATGCCTGATAAATTGGACTTCACAAAATACCAAAACTAGTGAAGCTTAAGGCTAATTCTTTTATATTGTTTTTGGTAATACAGTATCCCTTGGTCTGACAGAAGGATACTCGCGAAATGTTTGGTATACTTGGAGAAAATATACATTTATTTTCTCACTCAAACTCTTCAAAATTCTTAGAAAACGTGCTGAAGTGCACGCATGCGCAAACGTTTTTCTCTAGTGTCCGCGAAACTATTGTTGGAAAACTCAAAAAAAAAAAAAAAAAGAAAAAACCGTCCAGCTAATTTCGCTTTCCTTAGCCCGAACACATTAGCCAATCAGGGAACATTTTGTTTATAGTTTTACCCTCGACCCTATACCATAATAGTTTTTAAAATTCTTTCATATTAAAATTTTTGATTCCTTAGATAATACAGTAACAATAGTCATAATTAAAGAACAAAAGCAGTGTGAAAAGGATTATGGTCTAGAGACGGGGGTAAAACGTCATCTCGCTCCAGGCTTATAACTGACCTTAACTGAAATAGACCTATTTAGCTTGGACTTTCCCATTTCAGATCACGTGTCATGCTGTAGAACAACATTTCTTTTTTTAACGTTTGCACATGAAATAAAATACACATGAATATGAATACGATGCAAACAAAGAATCTTATTCTCAAGAGAATGGCACGTGGTCTGAAAGTGGGAGAACATTACGCCCAAGGTAGGAGGTTTATATTACGAAATGAGTTAATGGAGAACTTGCGATTACTTACGTATCCAAACGTTTTTTTTCCAGAGACCTTCTCGGCGTTAATTAAAGGAAATTGAATCGTTATTCATTCAGTATTGCTAGTTTGATAGAATGTGATGATTGTAGCATGAATAGCTGTTAAACAATTCTAATAAAAGCATATATTCGAAGGCATCGTATGCAATAAAAGAATTTCCAATTATTTGAGGAGGGTGGGGAGGGGGGGGGGGAAGGGTTATAATTCCTAAAGAGTGGGGTTGGTATAAGAACGGTTTATTGTGTAGATCCTGAAAATACCTATACCTTCCCAATAGAGGGAACCATGATCACGTGATGCACAATAGATGCTACCGAGGTCGGCGAAGGCGGACAAGAGCACGTTTTTCAAGCTCTCCCCGTCATTTTTGTCTTGCCGTCCTCGTAAGAACGTCTGTTGGTGCTTTTTCACATCCATGTCAGAACTGCATGCAATGCCGCTAAACTACTCCCCTCATCTTCCAATTTTGCCGTCCTCATCATCGCGTCGTGGACCTTAAGGCCGTTTGACCTACCATTGGCTAGGTGGCAGACCGTATCTGACAGGTACTGGTAATTTGACATTAGAGTGCTACTACGGTCCAATTTTCGATTTTTCGCCATTTTTTGGAGCCACTTTTTAAAACTAAACTCAATGTCGCATAAACGTGCAAACTGCCGCCCAATATTTTGGCCATTTTGGCCACAAAATATTTCAMTGTCGCCTAATGTGGCCCAATGTTGGATTGTGTCGTGGCGAATGTGAGCCCCACAGTAGGCCTACGAAAATCCCAAGTGTTTTATTTTTAGTGTTTCTACAATCTCACTCTTTTAAACATTTACCTAACTATTCAAACCCAGTATGTGTCAAGTTCTCATGCACGCGAACATTTCACTCGATTGAAACACCATGGCATTGAGGAGCACTTTAAACGTATGGAGCTTTAATTTAGATCCCAAGCACCCCACGAAGGGAGGTCGGAAGTGAGACTTAAAAATAGCTCGAGACGAAACGTCTAAAACTGTGGAGTTGATGACACATGGAAGATAAGAGGATTTAAAAATGATTAAATTATCCCGAGGCCAATCTCAAAATCTCCCCGATTTGTCTTCCTAGACGTGAAAATATCGTACTAGTAGAGATATAGCCGGCGTGCGTGTGTACCCTGCGAGAAGTGGGGAACAAAAACAGGTCGGGGTGTTTTCATTCCCAATCAGTAAAGCCAGAACGGATCGGAACGCAGATAAAAAGACCTCTGCCCCTTTAGCAAAGCAATGGTTTTAAATATATCAACTTAAACAGTATACGAAAAGAGAAACTAAGAAAGGAGACAATTACCTGACAAATGTAGCCGGCTGGCACAAATTCAACTTGCCCATACTTCGAGCTATTATTATTTTTACACTCAAATTTCAAACCCTAAAAAACTTTTAATATCATTTGGGGATTTGCCTCGCCAACAAGAAGACTTGGATACGGTATTGCTTGACGAATAATAAACACTAAAATCTTTTTTTTCTTTTTAACAAACAGTGAAAAAGGTGTAAATAAACAAATTGTTGATGTTGTGAGAATATGGTCAACGAAAGAATGTCGTTCTCTAGGGTGTATGTCCCATCGTGGAACACTATTACTAATGATATGAATATAAATATTAGCGAAACTTGAACTTAGTTTACGTACCTTGCGAAGACTCATAGTTTTGGAGTCGAAAATGTGTAATATATTTTTCAAACAATTTATAAATATATATATATATATATTTCAATTTTGTGGTTGTTGTTGAATAAATTAGTTATTCACACGTGTACCCAGTCCCTTGCTCAATACGGAAACAGATCATATAGTTTCCAAATATTTTGTATATTCGGTGACTAACATATTTTCCTCACTACTGAAAACTCTCTGCAACCAGGGAAATTCGTTTCGTTCGGTCCCTATGAAGAAATATGGGTAAGCCCTTTACTTTAGACTATTTAACCATCTGATCTATGTAAATAAGATTCTGATCCGCGATCCTACCCATCTACATAATAATGCCTCTTATATATGTGATCTTGCCTAAATCAATAATAGAGTAAATAGAGTTTCCATTACAAAATATATACAGTCCTTTGACTAAACGTTGTCGTTGATCGGATCATCCCTACGCGCCTAGACCGAAAAGGATAACCGGTAGATTAACACGAATAATTAAATGTTTTCTATCAGTCGGTCGGTGACAATCGCACAATGGAGAATTTGCGCAAGGAAAACAAGAGCCGTTTCACATCATATTCCATCAAGGATGTCCCAAATATCGACAACGTACAGGCGCTAAAAGATTATCTGCTTGAGCGCTGTTCAGACGAGTTATCGCCGGCTACAGATAGTAGCTTCGAATTAGGTTACTTTGGGGATAAAAGCCAAAAATTTAGTATTTCCAGTCCAGTACAAATTGCTCCAGACGTTTTAGATAACATATGCGGCAGCTAGTAACTGTGAATTAACTATCCCTATGATCCTTTTCGGTCTAGGCGCGTAGGGATGAAGCGATCAAACGTTAACGTTTATTCAAAGGACTGTGTTTAAAAGATACGATTTATATTACGTTTAATAACAAAGTCAATAACGCGCGGCGCTAAAAGACCTGCCAGTTTTTCATTGTCCAACTTGTCTAATCAATCTAAAATCACTATTTATTAAATTCATTTGCACTATACCAATGTACAACAAAATCAAAAATGTTTCCATATATATTTTTAATATATAATCAATGAAATATTTTTTTCTCCATTACTATAAATAATGGTAAATTAACTTTTCTCATGCTTTTCTTTGGCTACTTTTTTCTGTGATTTGATTCAGTGTTCAAATGCTTGAACTTGACTTTTCAAAACATTGCGATTTAGAACAGAAAAGGGTTCGATTCGTGCTCAAATCGCACTGCTGAGAGCCAATCAGATTGCAGGATTTGCCAGTGATTTCAAAATGGACATAACTAAAAGTGATCATGAAGATATGATATCTTCACAGTTGAAAATAACACCGTTGCTAATAATTATAAGGAATCGCATTAATTAGTAAAAATCCACCAAAATTGTATTTCATCGATAATTATATATTAAACAGAATATTACATGCCCGCTTGAAGATGCGGATTTTACCAGCTCGTGTTGAGAATATGTAATGAATACGGTCATGTAATATCCTCTATCAGACATCGCAGTAGACCCTGAATTAAAAGCACGGGTAAAAGTCAATAAAGACGGCTTTAATGTTGAATTATAATATCAAGAAACCTATCTTTAAAGCTTATCTTTGCACTAAGGGTATATATATAGTCCATAGTGTGTCATAAACATTCTACAATATCTATAACATCGTCAGATTTATAGATTGGCTGCCATATATATATATACATATATATTGAAGCATAACGTGCGCGCTGATTGGCTGGCTACCGTGTTTATATCAGAGACAGAGACACGCTCACGCAAAGTTCTCCAAATTTTTATAATAAAAGCAATATAAAACGGCTGCTTATATCTCTGTATTGTGAATTAACACTCTTGGAGCTGTAGAACACTTGAAAAGCAAGAGAGACACTTGGCTATGCCTCGTGTTCCTAAGCTTGCTTCTCTCGTACTCTACAAGTCCCAGCGTGTTTATCGTACAGAGACATGGGCGCGCGTTTTACATTCCTTAAATAGTGCAGTTGTCGCATGACTGTGAAAAGCTCACGGCACGAACACGGTCGTGACACAGCTAGGGATAAGCCAGACCAATCACATTGCACGAGAATTCACTCTCCATCCAATCAAATACCCAGAACACCCGCTTGAACACGGCGTGGACACGGTCACGCCAAAGTCACGGCAAAAAAAAATCAGCAAATTAAAATTCTAGAAAACACAATTACTGTAAATTTCTAAAGAAATAACTATGTTCTTCATTCATGCTAATACACTGCTCTAAACATTATTTTGAATACAAGGCTAACTTTAACAATAAAGCACAAAATGAAAAAAAAAAACAAAAAACAAAAAACAAAAAAAAAACAAAAACAAAAACAAAAACAAAAAAAAAAGAAACCCCATAACTTTTCAATGCAATGTGAGGATTTTAATTAATCCACATTTTCATCACAGTTTGCCTCACAATAAAGGTAATTTCCAACATTATCTATCATGAAATAACTTTTCTTTCAATACGAAATCCAACACTCTTTCCCTACTGTTCTATATTCGTATAAATAGGCGAGATTTCTTTCAAGTTTTTGGTAACATTGTTCTTTTACGAGAGCTGAGAATTCGAAAAACCTAATGCTTTTTCTTTTTTGAATAAAATATAAAATTCTTAGTTGAAACACAAGTTTCTTTGTTTCCAATAAAGAAGCCGCGGTGTTAAAACCTCTTGTCTAGATATCTGTATCAGCCATCAACCCTTTTGCCTCGGGTGTTTGATCCTTTTCAGCTGGTGTTCCTTTTTTGGCCAAAATCGGAGACTCCTCGGGCGCCGATAAGCGTTCGGAAATTCTCTCTTGTGTCTTGATGTAATCTGTCCATGGAGAGACATCAGAACGGTTTTTCTCCGGCCTAAAAACTACGATGAACCATTTCGGAAGATACAAACAGGCAAAGATGTTTGAAGCATAGAAAAGATCCAAAAGGGCGAGCAATATTACCTTGGCATGAAAATGGATTCCAAAACTGACAACCACGTAGAAGAACGTAATGGTGTACCAATTAAACAATGCAAATGAAATCCACTTTACTTCCTTGAAGTTTTCTTCCGATAAGATTTCGTTTAAAGAGAACACAGCAACCAAGATGGCCAGGAACAAGGTATAGAAAAGTACGACTAAGAACTCGTGCGAGGAATGGTATGAGCATTCCAGGAATACAGTATGAGGGAGGTCGGTTGGAATCTTGTTGACTTTCGCGGGAATTACCAGGCCAAGTATCAAGGCCACGAAAACATGGCATAGAACAATAAAACAGACGATGCTAAACCTTGGAGTGCACATACCACTGCTGTTACTCTGATCCTTGCAGCGATTGTCGAAGAAATGAGACTTTGCAAGTAGTACAGCTAAAGGGATACCCAGTGCAAGGATGAAGAATACACGGTAACCTTCGCAGGATATTTCAGTTGGCCTGCCAAGCAAAGGAAATGGAAGTAGGAACATAATCACCATAAATGGCAGCAAGTAGGGAACGGCACTTTTGGCGTTCTTCATAATGGGAGTGTCAACGCTTCGAAACAGCACAAAACTAACATAAATACTAAAGCACAGGCCAACTACCATCAGAAATAAGATCACTAAACTTCCGCCATGTTCCCAGTGGACGTAGTCTTCAAAGTAAGGAACACAACCGGTTTGAGTCAAACTAACTCGTTCATTTTCAGGACACTTTTTACAATTCAATGCATCTTTTGTATCGGAATACGTATCCTTGGGACACCTTTGACACTCCCAGCAGCATTCAGCTCCAACTTTTTCCTTTTTCAATGCTCTGTATTTTCCTGTCGTACAAACCTCATGACAGCGTGAATCTTGTCTCTTGGAATGCCCTCCATGCCACTCAATTCTTTCTAAAGATAGTTTCAGTTTAGGTTCAACTTCTGGAGAATAGGCCCAAGTTCCGATATCCACTGCTTTAAGGTATTTGTTTAAGTCCGTAGTAATTCTACTATAATTCTGTTGATAGTTATAGATGTGGTAGAGGGTGTAGTTAAGGTAGCCCTTGGGCGTGAAGCTGATGCGACTTCGAGTCAAAGGATTGGTAAAATCCAATCGTCGAACAAAGTTATGAAACTTAGTAACATCTTCGGTGCAGTCTGGAGACTTCATACAGCGTTGCTTTTCTGCCAGGGCTTTTGCAATAGTAAAAACTGCATCAATCGTGCAAGCAGAATCTTCCACAGCACTGATCATCTTATCCACGGCAGCTTTAAGTTTACTCTGATCCATGCCACACATAGGATTGGCGTCGTAGTCGCAACTTGGAGCAGTCGTTGGAGCCGACGCGTTAGCAGAACTCGAACCATTAAGAGGAGGATTGCTCTTTGAAGCCAACTCTCGGAGCCAGATATTTTTAATTTTCTTTGTTCCGGATGACAAGCTGCGCAAGTGATCCACGAAACCAGTGGTACTTTTACGAGACAATATACTGAACATCCCTTGTGATGCTGAGTTTGGTYGAGGGATGGGTCTAGTGTTTGGCCAGGCTCGTTGTCCAACAACCCAAGTCAACCCCTTCACCTTTTGCTTCGACGCCTCTGCTAGGATTTTCTTGGTTAGCTCGTGGTTCGTCAGTGCAACAATAACAGTGTAGTTTTTTTCAGCGTTCATTTTCCTTACAAACTGAGCAATCTGTTGATCATTCGCGTAGTATGGCAGCTTATACGTAGCGCCTACACAGACATCAATGCTCTCATCTTTTAGTGCAGGCAACACACTGTCTGCTTTGTCGTCCGTGACTGCTCCAATGTAACTCCAGTTATTTTTAGCAATAAAACCCACCATCGACTTGATGCTTGTTCTGTCGGAAGGATAGACGTGGAAAATAATATCAGATTCTATAATTAAGTCATTATTCACTACTGATGTTGAGTCACAGCTCACATGAGTCATCTGTTGACTTAGCAGCAAAAATAGATTATCCTTCAGTCCGTTACCAGAAAGACTTCCGATCACTGCCATTGGCTTTTGACGAGGCTTTTTATGCGTTTCAATCARATCGAGCAGTGATTTATAAACTCCATCCTGAGCCGGATCCCTTATTTCGTACCCCAAAGTACCAYTAATCCCGAGCTCTTGAGCTTGCTTGTTAATACTTTCTACAGCATAAATTATAGCTTCAACCTTTAGAATTCCATTGATATCGAAATCACTACAAGACGAGTTCGCTGTCGGCACACAGATCGGTTCTATGCTCCCAACCACATTGTCACCTGGATTTCGCAGCATTTCTAATTTTCCTTCGACAGTTCCTCCTTGCAAGTGGCTAACGATAAATATCCCCGTTAATAGCAGAACGGTAACATATTCTCTGACTCCCATCGCGATTTCTTTAAAAGCTATTCTTCTGTTCATAGAATCTTAGCCACTCATCCACGACTCGAGATTGCTCACCGACCCGAAGCTGAAATTAAAAAAATAATAACAGTGAATGTGATTATATATAGCACAACAAATACACACCAGTAATGAATTTAGCGCTCGGCAAGTTTGTATGTGCTAAGTACTTGTTATTCAAAGGCAAATACAATCGCAGAGACATTAAAGAGACTTTAAATAGGGCCATTACCAAGTTTTCTGTTATATATATTAGCACTGTTTCTGGAATATACAAAGAATATGATTTGGCACTAGAGAATACGTGGCGTTGGTGGTTCCCTAAACACTGCTGGCCGAAACTGAACAGCTCTCGTATTTACTTCATCAGTGTGACTGTAAAGGAGACCTTCTTCAAAATGAATGATTGTAAAGGCACAATCGCGTTAACAGTAAAGTCCAAACAAACGGTCAAAGAATAATTATCATAGTACGAGATCTCTCTCTTAGAACTGTTCGCAGCTGCGTATAATACCCAATATCCATTCTATAAACTTACATAGCAAAAAGATTTCAGCTTCTTGAAAGCAATCCTTGTCGAATCGATGAAATAATTAAGTAAAATACAACCGAAGAATCGACCACCAGAAGAAAGTGGTCAGTATAATAGCGGATGAATTTTACAATCTTCAATGACAGCGTGACAGCGTAGAACACCTCCCATCGCGATGATCCTTTGAATTATCACTTCAAAAATCCTTCAATCTCTTTTCAAAGGTATTGTACTTTGTCACCTCTACGGCTCTATTAACTGTTTGGTGATTAAATTAACACTAACATAGATATGTGCAGATTTAAGAAATACATAGAGGATAATTTGGTTCGTAAATTCGTCAAATCTGACTAGAATATAATGAAGTCTTATTACATAGAAATGTATTTGAAGTTAGGAATATATTATAAGGCAAAACCGACACCAGGTATTTATCAGATAATCTTTGCATATCGTTAATTTTTGACAAGTGAAAGAAAGAATAAAAAAAGTGAAAATTAATATATTTGACTATTTGTTTTTTACTCAACGTTAGATGGGAAAGAAGTTTGGATTATTTGATCTGTATTGTAATGCATTCAACTGAAAAAAATAATTTTTTTTTGAATTTTCTTGATATTGATTTTTTCTGTTTTCTCGAATTGGATAAGTATATTTGTTATACAGTTTACAGATATTTCTACCAAAACTATTGAAAAGGCAAATTATAACTTGCAATTGAAGTGACATTTTTATTCGAGGACTTAAAAAATTGTCGGGGAAAAAATCCTAAGATAATCCAAAAAAGATCTATTCATAGAAACATCGAGCTATTTTTTAACCCCTAAGATGTTCATGCTTCAAAAGCGTACTTTAAAATAGCCTTTTCTTTTTCTTTAACCTTTCTTGAAAACGAAGTTCTAGTCCCTGAGGCCATAAAAATGAAGTACAAATTGCTCAGGTCTTGTGTCTCCAAACACGGTTTTTCTTAAAGCGATTAGAAAAAAGAGTAAGATTAAGGAAACAACTTTTTATGTTCTAAGTTCAATATTAAAACTGCTATTTACTTAAATTTTATCAGGTGAAATCTTGCTAATATTTTAGTCACATCGAAATTATGCAGATGATGAAAAACCTTCCAGTAACGTGTTAAAAGAAAAAAACGAAAAATCATGTTGGTTCATGTTGGTTTTTCTTTTGATCCGACAACATATCTTTTAAAAATCTCTTGACATCGTACTTAATATTAGTTCAGTTATTTCGATCTTCTAGTGCTACGCAAGTGTCACGCAATATATATTTATATACAGCAAAATGCAGAATATAATCCTTTTGTATATGCATAAAAGTATATCAAAAGTACATAAGAGGTTATGGGAACCATCTCTGATATTTTTTCAGAAAGCCCTAGTGATAGGCAACCCGAAAAAAATATCAGCGATGACATCCCATAATTTCGTATATACTTTTGATATAATTGTATATATGTACAAAAGAATCAGAATTTCTGCGTATCGCTATATATATATATATATCATTTTATTTTCGTTGAAGAGTCTTAAAAATCCAGTCATGCAGGCTTAGTCTGACTTCTGAGATCGGAAAACAAGAGAAGAGTTTAGATTAACATTCACAAAACACAAAACGCAGCTCCAGCAGCTCCTGGATATGAAGCCCTCATACACTGGCCTTTTAAGTGCCTTTATTTCGTCTCTTTATTTATTTTTCATCACACCTAAATCTATTTGAAATGTACTTTAGTCTATAGAGTGCAAACAATATATCCGTGAAATATTAGTAATACTATCTTGCACTATTTTATGCTAATTCTATTGTTTTCTTTTGTTTAACTAGCACTATTTTGAACAATTTAGTAATTAGTGTTTCACGGATATATTGTTTGCACCTTATTTATTTTTAATTTTATTCYATGCATAGAGTGACCTCAGTAAATCCGTGAAACACTAATTACTAAATAGTACAAAATAGTGCTAGTTAAACAATAGAAAACAATGGAATTTGCATAAAATTGTGCTATTTAGTATTACTAAAGTTTCACGGATTTACTGTGGTCACTCTATTTAGTTGACTAATATTATTTCTTAGTACTAGATAACTAAAGACTGGTCAAGAATTCATTATAATCTCATGATATTATATGTGTACTGCAGCAAAGGTGCAATAGCATCAATCAGCACAATTCAAATCGGGATCTTTTTTTAAAACTAATTACGATTAAATAAATATTTAGGTTTTGAAAACCAAAGCTTTTTATCACTTATCATTAAGGAGTAGGTTGAACTTAATAGGACAATTTTATATTTATAATACAAGCGACATTTATCACGAAAAGCTAATCCAGAAAGAAATTATGACTAAATGAAGAAAATCTGTTATTAACCTTAAAATAATCGTACCTCTATTATAGGAAGTCCTTCAAACACAACAAAGGGAGTTCAAGGGACTTCAAGAACATGTCTATAAACAATTTGAACTTCAGTTASGAGGACAGATAGTTTAGTGTAATTTTAAAGATAACAAAGGGGAAGCGTCTYTTAAATTGTCATTATTTTCCAATCTGCATAAAACACCTTTCAAGGCGCGACAAATAGATCGTGTGAATCACTAAAACAGTGTGACAAAGTGACGATGAAAAAGCTATAAATTCTGGAATAATAAAACRATTTCAAAAATTAAAACCGAATCGCTTCGCTTTCGCTTGGAAAAAAAGGCAAAACCTTCAGCGCGTGCGTGAAAAATAGATTGCGTGATTTACTCGAAGCGTGACAAAATGGCGACGTCGATACAAGTAAAATTAACGATGATAAAATAAAGCGAAACATTCAYCGAGAAAGTTCTATAACAACGCCTTCGTTTCTAAATAATTAGCGTAYATACGAGACAGCTTGGTATAATAAATAATATTAAACAGCGTCGAAAATAAAAAAAGACAGCGTTTCTCACAACGGGAGAAATTTTCCTCGCTGGAACGTTCCAACTTTTTATTCTGCTAATGTTGTATCTTCTAAGTCTTGACTTTTTGTAATAATATAAAACAAAATAGTAAAAATATACAGCTCTTTTCCTTATGAATTCGATTCTAATTATGCGTTTAATTTTGACAATTTGTATGCAGAAAAATATAATGAATTGAAAAAGTCAGGTGGTATTTTCATAGCACGAGCACGAGATTTGGTATTTCTCACCTATGATGCGAACTAAAACATGCGAAAATAAATAATACTTTAGCTTTAGAAAAAATCCAATAAGCTGCTGTAAAAAGGCAGGGATAAAAACTGCAACTCGAACAGTGTTAACTACGTTTCTTAAACTCTTTTGCAACGGCAGTAGTGGTCAAGATGGTTATCGTTAAAGCTGTATTTATCTATGTCATCAGTGACAATTCTAGACTGAATTCYAGCTTAAAGATGGATATGATCCTCGACAACTCACCTATATTTTTAATCAACGGCTCCAGCATAATTTTCAACTAGTAGCCATGTTGTCTCTATTGTACGACTAGAAGAGGAAGTCCAGAGAAAAAAAATTATTTTAGCATGAAATTTCGAGTCTCCCACGCATATGGGATCTATTGCATTCGTTGCCATGGAAACGCTACATTATCATTAATAATTTTTTGAGATAGAGGAGATAACCATTTGCTCAACTCCCGCCGATTAATCAGGAAATCAAATAATGTTAAGGGGGAACAAATTAAGAAATTAAGAAGGAGAATAGGTCGAAGAAATTCTGCTCTGTTCTGTTCTGTTCTTTTCTCTCCTCTCCTCTCCTCTCCTCTCCTCTCCTCTCTTTTTTTATATATTCTTTCTTATCTTCCTTCCCTCCTTCCTTTTTCTTCTTTCCTTCTTTTCCTTCCTTTCTTTCTTTCCTCTTACGCTTTCTTTTCCCTTGTTTGAAATATGCAAATTATTTACTATCGTACAACAGAGACTCGAGAAATAACCTCGCTCAAACTTGATTGGTCAATCCTTTACCATTACAGCACACGACAGGCCTATCGTAAAATATATTTTTAGAGAGGTTGTGRATATTGAATAGACCTATCCCGCATTCGCTTGACTGATCACAAAACAATGGTTTCAAGTCGAGTTTSAACTTGATGAATAAAAGAATCAAGTCCAGTCYCGACTTCAAGCTATTGTTTCGTGGTCATCCAAGTGAATGCGGGAAAGGTCTATTGCATAGCGCTGGGAACAGCAGCTCGAGTCGTCGCGGTGAAAGTTATGACGAGAGTCTTTTAGAAGCCAAAACCAGGCTAAACCAACACATTTTCCCTATTTTCTCTCTTTCTATAAATACAGAATACTTTACTTTAAATAGTGAATTGAAACTCAARTCGTCACGGTAAATTATAATTAGAAGACAAAATCTACACTTCCTTTCGATAGCTTTTTTCTATTATGCTAATTTTCACTTATTGTCTTGGTATTCTMAAAGGAAATTTYAAAAAAWTTTTTAAAACATTTGAATATGAAAAGAGATTGTGGATAGGATTGTTGAAGTGTAGGTATGAAACGTCATTAGTGTAAAGGGTCTGTTGACCGTCATCAGTACTTATAAAAAGTAATTAAAAAAGCCAGAAGGTTTTATCAGTGCAGCCAACACAAGTCAATATTTTTTTCCTGTATTGATGGGTTGCAAGCATTCGCAAGAGAGTCAAAAGACAAAAACATGACGGCCATTGTGGTGCCGTTATTGACAATGGATGGTAATGAAAAATGTTTTGTTAAATGGCACCAACAT
>NW_022260797.1:65831-76037 GCF_009602425.1 Actinia tenebrosa | reverse complement strand
ATCTATGGGTTATCAGTTAACAGCTTTAATTAAAGTAAATTAACAACAACATCAATAAAAAGGRTTTGTCATGGACTTTGATTCGGCCATTCATCAGATGGACTTCAATTAGCCCTGAAATTGTATCCAGCCGACTACATTACAATAATGGAAAACATTTCTGCGGCAAAACAAAGCATTTGAAAAAACCATAGCAAATTGGTCCATTGCTTTTAAGAGCGAGTTCATTATTTTTGGAATTTAAGAAAAACTATTTGAAATATTTTGCGACATCTGTAGAAATGTTCTCAAGGCGTTTTTAAAGAATTGTGCTCGTTAAAACAGAAATCGTTCTTGTTGGCTTAATTATGTTCTATAACATCATTTCCATTTTACTATCATTTATTTTGAATACGGGAATTGTTTTTTCAAAACTAACGACCTTTCTAGAATTACTAGTAGGCGAGACAAATTGTCTCAATTCACAAAAATGCGTTTATAAAAAATAAATAAACTGACAATTTATTTATACTGGATGATTTGAATTTTCTTAGTTCGCCAGAGATAAGAATTTAAAGATTAATGATTGAAAGGTCGAAGCTTAAATTAATTAGGAATATATGTATTGTTGACAAATTAAAAATATTTTAACATGGTATGTGATTTGTTTTATAAAATTATACCAAGCCGTGCAATAGAAATACGATCAGTTGCTTTGATTTTTCTAGTATTGATTCGTTGATTGAATTTTAGAATTCGAATTAAATAAATTCATTAGATATCGGTTTTCTGGTTGAGACAAAACCAGACTGAGATAAGACGSCGTGTTTCAAAAATCAAATAAAATTTCAGTTAAATTAATGATAAAATCCCYCAAATCTCATGTCTTGATCAGCACAAAATGCTGTCAAACACGAAGAAGGCWGTTGAAATACGTCGCAAAATGAATTATCCGTCAATTTATGACAAGCTAAGAGCATTACTGTAGGTAAATGTATTTTCCAAGGGGTCTTTTGGAGACAGGTGTTACGGACTAGAGAAACGCGAATGCCAAATTACGAACGAAAAATGTAGCGGAGCAAAGCTGCCGAAGGTAATCAGATCTTAAAAATTACACTTCTTCCTACTTACCCGGCGAATGTCAAAAACATGTACTCCCAGCATCTGCAAAAACGCTAGTCGATGACTACACGATTGCATGACCAAAAAAAGTCTCTCCAACTGAGGTTTGACAGCGCGCGAAGTATGACGTCATACTCGTGACGACATTCGGGGTTTCGCCGCGATTAGACTGAGAAACAACATATGTCTTTTCGCTTTACCATTGCTTTAGACGATTTATTAACTGTTGCTGCAACCGTGAAGCCCCAACAAAGCACAAAGAACATGCCGCTTCGATTGTTCTTGCACAACTAAAAAAATCTACGGAAATGCTTGAACGAAATCTTGATGTTTTTCATTACATATTATAGTATTCCCAACACCATGCTAAGAGCGTAATCCTTTTCTCGTACAAAACAAATCCGTGTAAACCATACAAAGTCTTTTGTTATTTCATTGAAAATTTTCATGGTTTTATTTTTATATCCTATTCCGAAAATGAATACAAAATAAAATTCAATCACAAAGGTAGAAAAATAATTTCATTGCTTACGGATGTATGCCTTATTTTATTCGAGTATTTTGAAAACATTTACAATCTTTGCAAAACAGGATGTTTTTGAAATCGTTCTACAAAAAAGCAAAAAACAAAAAAATCCCTTGGATAAATCAAGTTGAATTAAAAATTTTCTTTCGTAAATATCTCAGAGGTCAAGTGTTGAGAATGAAATTGCCGTAGTAGTAGCTTATGGCGGAGTGATTGTAGCTAGCAGAAGACGTGATTTGTAGGATCTAGAAATATTTCATATCATRAATGCTTTTTTTGATTTTCATGCCATTGTAATAAGGCATTCCATTTCGATGGCAAGTATCGACGAGCGAAATCTAAGAATTTTGCCAAATGGTATATATATAATTTGTATGCGTAAAAAAATGATTGTATTTAGGATAATTATTCACGATCAGAACTCACAAAAGGGATTTGCCCAAATCTTGAATCATTTCATCCTCCGGGATTTGGAAAAGCTTTTACTAAACGAAGATTTCGAGATATCATTCAATAGTTTAGAAGAGAGAGAGTCGCGAGCTTCTAAAACCAATCTAWGAGAGCTGTCAAATTTCATTAATTTGTGAAGCCGAGCTGCAATAACTAATTTTTGAATGTTAAATTGGAAAACAGGCTTACCAATTTGTTTGYGAACTAAAAGACCATCTTACACAATTGATTCACGTCTTGTAGGCTTTGATATACGCGACGAAGATGGTGTGCTGTAAGTTGAAAGTGACATGACAGATCCAGGCTTCTTCAAGAGGAATTGTCCGCCATGTTAGTTGTAGGGTGACCAGGGCATCAAAATCTGGAGCGAAAGAATGTGAATTAGACATCAGGTCTCATGACAGATAGGCGATAGAGAAGGCGATGACAGGCA
Organism: Actinia tenebrosa; assembly: GCF_009602425.1. The sequence goes on along the minus strand of NW_022260797.1, from coordinate 73,527 downwards.
TATATTATACTGAGGGTTTTCTTAATGTAATTATATACGCTATAAAAAAATCTCCAAAAACATAACCAATGTAGGTCCGCTCACTTCAGCGATTCTGTACCCAGAATCCCCAAAATAATACATTGATAGCTTCAGCAATTTAATAAGACTCCAAGACCAGTCAAATTTTAAATCTATGCCAGAGGTTATAAGAATGGAATTGACGGATTTATTTGAGTGATGAGGGACAGATTTTCTATGCATCATATTGSCTCACTACCTTTGCAAGCTAAAGACGTGAAAGCAAATCGACTAAGGAGAGTTTCTGTCTAAGCGAGTTTAAAACTGTCAAAGTAGATAAAGGATTTCTCAAGCTTGTTTTACGAAAGCTAACAAAGCCGTGTATTGTTTTTTAGTGCGTTTAAGTATCGACAGATGTACTTCGGGGATTTAATAGTCCGCAGATAAATCTCCAGTGAATGCGTGACTGGATATCAATCGTGACATCTTCATATCTTGAGCCATATATTAAATAGCAATRGTAAAAGAACAAATAAGTAGACCAAATATATAATTTCTTTACGAAGATAATATATATACACCTTTTTTTTTTTATTTCAACTGATTATTTTTCACTATCTTCAGTTTTATCATCATCTTATAAATTAAAGCAAGTTGCATGGACATTTCTGCTGACGGCTTTAACAATATAATAAAAGAGACATAATCAACCCTTTCAACAAAAACGGAATCGACAACAAAAGATAGCAACAACAGCAGTAACCGCAGTAACTAAGCAACATCAACAACACTAACAACAACAGCAAAAACAACAACAGTAACAATAGCAGTAACAACAACGTTAACAGTAGCAGCAGCATGCAACAGCTGCAGCAACAACAGCAGAAAGAGAATAACAGCAATAACAGCAGCTACAGCAACAACAGAAGCAACAACAACAGCAACAACAACTACAACAACAACAGTAGCAGCAACAGTAGCAACAACAACAACAACAGCAGCAGAACAACAATAACAGCAATAATAGTAGCGCGGCAGTCATAGTATGAGCAACGAATGAACAGCAGTGCACAGCAACACCAGCAGCAACAATAATGTGACAGCAGCAACCACAGTAGAAGGAGCAGCAGCATCAAAAGTAGCAGTGCACAGTAACAGTAACAACTGCAGCAGCATCATCAGAAATTAACAACAACAGCAGCTGCAACAACAACAGCTACAGCTACAGCTACAGCTACAGCAGCAGAAACAACATCAACAACAGCAACGACCCTGTCAGGAATCGAGGGTACTGACAACTAGCAACCGACTACACGCGGACGTCGTCTAGTCTTATCTTCACATTCGGTCGTCAAACTGCTTTCGGTCATTTCCGGAGATACCAAAATTGACGTTGAAAAACATGGCAATAGATTGTTCTCAATATTACTGGTSCTTTGGTTTTGACCCCATTTATGCATCATCACAAAGTCTGATGAACAATATTTGACAAATGATGCCTCRAGGAATGCATTATCACTTATGCTTACAGCCGAACGATCTTCGACCTCATCGATACCCTGCAACCAGATTCGCTTCGTAAAAAAAGAWTAAATTCTGTACAATAAAGGATAATACATGGGATCGCTTCTTTGATTGCTGATGATGAGCTGCGATGAAAACAAATAACGAAAAGAAAGAAATATGAAGAAAGAAATTTGAAGTAGTAGCAGGGGAAAAAAAGAAAGAAGAAGAAGAAGAAGAAGAAGAAGAAGAAGAAGAAAAATGTCAGCAACAACAAAATCAAGGCCTCATTTCTTAGAAATACTTCTTTTTTTTCTTTTYTTTTTTTTTTTTTTTCTTTTTTGGGCTTTTTGTTTTGTTTTGTTTTGTTGCGTTTTACGTTTAGTGCCTTTTATACCTCTTACAGAGCATTATCAGCTTGCTTATCTTGAACCCCAGCAAATCTCCCTCCGGCAAATCYAAGAACTTAATTACCAAGTTCAATTATTCGTATCATTGGATACAACCTTTTTCTCCATAACACATTAATTTTGAGAGATTAAGATTCTAATTCTTCAAGTAAGCCGGCTCTCAGAAGAAATATTTTAAAAAAAAAAAAAAAGAAATGTGAAGATAAATTTGAAAAGAAAAAAAACAAGAGCGGTTGATCACCAATGGAAATTATTAGGTTAGGGACGATCGTTTATGGAATACAACATAGTTTTAAGTAATCAGTTGTCGAACAGAATATTATCTACAGCTAGAAAATCATACTCCTATAGGCATGGAATTATACGCGATAAATGACGTACCCTTTCAACGCGGTGTCCCGAGGCTTCAGCAATCTAGAACACAAATTTGAAGTTTTATCTTGAAGAACGTTTGAAGTAATCTTGATGTGTAATTGCAGTAAGTATTAGTCAATGTTACGGAAGAGAGCGATTTTACCGATGTTTGAAACTCAAGTTATTCATAATTAATAACGTTTTGTTCATAAGATTCTCATTTGATAAGACACTAATTGAATTGTGTAAGGTGATCATTGAGCACAGCTTTCTCTTTGTTTGAGGGTTAACGCTTGCGTCGCTACAGCAACGAAGCAACGTTTTTCAGTTAATTTTCATCGCTCACCTTTATAAAAGAATTAATATTATTTTTTTWTTTATTCATTTTTATGTAATTTTTTTGAATTTTGTGTTTTGTTTTTGTGCAAGCAGACAAGCTCACAAGGATGATATTAAGTTTTAAAAGAGAGCATTACTTCTACATACAGCAGGAGAAGAGGTGCATAAAATCGTAGAAACGTTGCCTGCCGTCGGCAAAGCAAAATATTATAAAAAGTTCGTCAAAGCATTAGACGAATACTCTGTTCCACAAGACAGCTCTACATATTCAAAATTACCTTTTCAGGTGCATGGAACAACAAGAAAATGAAGCCGTAGGCCAATTTGTCAAACGACTACGACGAGTCGTTCAGGTTTGTGATTATGGTGATTAATCGGAAAATCAAATAAGGGATATGGTTTATAAGTATAGATATGTTGCTGGAGTATAGTAAGAAGTATAGTATAGTATAGTAAGGGTTTTGAGATTACAACCATACAAGAATTCAAGGTTGCATACATTCCAGAAAAGCAAAATGTTGCTGACTCCCTATCGAGACTGACACAGACGGGAGGAAAGGAATCATCACCAGAGCAGAAATAAGCAGAGCTATTTGTCAGATTTGTGGCGGTCGACGCTACTCCTCAAGCAATGACTACGAGGGAAGTATAAGAAGCATCAGCAGGAGAAGAAGAGTTGTGTGAACTGTGAAAATGCATCAAAACAGATAAGTGGAAGAAATCTAAATGCAAAGAATACATACCGCCAAGTGTAGAGTGTGCGTCATTGGGAAKCTGATTTTGAGAGGATTACAAGAATTACGAGAATTGCAATTCCACTCAAACTGAGATCCCACATCCTGAGATTATCCCATGAAGGACATCTCGGTGTTGTCAGCATGAAGCAAAGTTTAAGGCAGGGACCGCGGAGCATATTGAAAAGTTGGGGAGAGAGGGGGCTTGCATTTGAAAATTAAGAATATAGCTCAATCAAATTTCGGGGGGGAACGTTTTTTATTTTTTTATTTATATTCGTATTTTTGGCGCAAAAAATGGAGGTCTGCAGACCCCCCCTGTAAGGTCAAAGGTATGGTGGCCAGGCATCACAAATGATTTGTACTAAGCATTAAGAAATTTTAAATGCGTTTAAGAAATAAAGTATTATCATTATCACTATCATCATCATCATCATCATTATTATTATGTATTATTTGTAATAATAATAATAATAATCTTTATTTCACAATACTTGACCTACATTTTATCAATTTTACAAGTTTTCACAAGAACCGTATTTTTACCGCAACGAAATTAAGAAAGTGCTTTGGTAGCATCAGAGAGAAAACTAGCTGGAGATCATTAACTAACTAATCTAGTCATATATAAAGGCCCTGAACGACAAAACCAAATGTTTTAGTTAAAAAAAAAAAAATTTTATCCTAATTCTTCATTAAAATATTTTTTTGAAAACTTAAGCTTACTAGATTTTGAGATTCGATTTTACTAGTTTTCATGTGAGAAAGATACGAAAATCAAACGACAAACGTTTTCGAGAAAAAAGCATATTTTTAGTTAAACTTGACAAAAACAACTGAGACAAAATAAAAATAATGCAAGATGCAATGCAAAATACAAAATACTTTTTTCAGTAAATTGGCATTTATAAATGTTTTTAAATAATTTTTAGCTTTTGAAAGTGAAGACAAGGTACCGCTCTTTATACGATACTCTCTCAACAACACAAATTCATGTAAGCTCATTTGTATGATCATACTAGCTGGAAAACCTCAATTAATTGGCGAATATTTTTATTGCTGTAATTTTATATGTTATTCAATATTTAAATAAATTATCTATAGAATTGTATTAAACTATCAGAATGAAAGTCTTCTTTTGCCGATAGGACCGCTCGATAAATAATAGGAGGTGAACAAAACTGCTTTTTCTGGAACGAAAAACATACAATAGTTTTTAAAGAAACGAATTCTTCATAAAGATTTAGAGAGCTAAATAATTAAAGGGCGTATTCGTCGCAAGTAGTATGAAAGTACCAGTTCTACATAACCCCAGCAACGGTGCCGCACCGGTKCGAAAGAGGGGTACATTTTTAGGCGCACATTCTGAAAGGGGGGTGGGGGTACTTTTCAACCCCCAGATGGATTCGGCTGAATGACGTCATAAGTAGTTCGCTATTTGGTACCTGATGTTTACGTTATGATCTAGGTGGTGAGATTTTGATATAATTTTTCCCTTATTAAAAATATATGTCTCACGGCCCGGGTTCGAACCGACGGCCTACGGATAACTGAAAAATAAAATAAATAAATAAATCACTTTTATTTAAGTGTCTAGTCGTTCTAGCGCTTTCGCACTAATCGGGGACACTTTTCGCTCACACACACTACCACTACATTCAATATTCTATGCACACAACGCTCAACTCACATGTTGATTTTTACGGAGGGAGGAAACCGGTGAACCMGGAGAAAACCCTCGTAGCATAGGAGAGAACAACACATCAAACAAACTCAATTCACATGTGGCGACCTCAGGTGTCAAACCAGAGACCCGACCCGTTGGACTCACAGCGGTGAAAGACGACGCGTTAGCCGCGAACGCTACCCATGCTACCCTACTACATACTACAGTCCGTTGCTCTACCAACTGAGCTACCGCGAATTCTTTATACTATTACGTAAGAGTTAATTACCGAGAATGGAGGCAATAAGCCATATACATCCCGAGCTCCGCAGACCCAAGGGATGTATAGGCTTATTGCCGACGTTCGAGGTAATTAAGTATTTTATTTATCAATTGAGAAGGTTTTCTATCAAATGTTGCTCATTATAAATGCGAACGGTCTATATATAGTTATTCAACGATTTGATAACTATATATTGACCTCGCATTTATAATGAGGGTTATAACWAAAATAAAGCCTTGTGAATAACAAAGAAAACCGTGTCAATAATACCTCTTAGTATACAAATAGGGGTTCTACGCAATTGGGAATCCGGATTCATTGCGGATAATCAATTAGATCCGGATTTTCCACTCGGTCGCCTTCGGATCGTGGATTTCGGATTCATAGGGGTTTTGAGATCATATTCTACATTTATTCTTGGGGCTCTTCATACAGAGAGAAATTTCAAAGTGTTTTTCTAGTTTTCGCTTGATCTTTTGATCTGCGTGATTACCAGTTGGATTCGCCTCAGTGCAACTGTCGCTGCGATATGCAAATAATTGGACTCAGCTTCATGCATCGAGAAACTTATGTGAAAAATTTCAAATGCCCTTGGTGGGAATCGAACCCACGTCTTCGGTATTCCAGTCCGATGTGTTAACCACTACACTACAAGGACCAACCACGCTGGTAACGCAGCCGGAATATGAAATGTAGGGTACTCGTGAGGATTCCAGAGCGATATTTTTTCTCAATACGTTAAGTTGAACACCGTAAATATGTACGCAAAGAATAGACATAGTATAGTAGTAATAAATTATGCGTTCGGTGTGTGTAATGAAAATAGACCAGTATAGTAGTAATAACTTTACCTTTAGAGAAAAATTAGTCCCAATAAATATATTTATGTGATAATCTTAAATGTCCTTGCAATATGAAGCGTACTCGATATTACTGATAACTGCAATCTCCTTTGTCTTCTTTCCAAATAATTTCCGTAGGTTATCTTCCATGCTCKTTGATCATCCTCCAAGGGCATCTATAATTATGTTATACTGGTTGACTTTCTATTCTGGAAACCTCTCTTTTAATTCCCATCTTAAAGGACCGTATTTGGTAGTTTTCTCTTCATCTTTCTTCTCCCTGTTGTCAATCCACGCGCAGCTCATCTCAAGAACGATGACCTCTTGGGTGTTAGGTTGATGATCTTGGCGTCGATTCTGTTTGCTTTCATCTCTTGGTTTTCTCCGTACGTTGGAATATCCCATAGTGCTTCTACCTCGTTCGACCTGTATTCAGGCTTGGGTTTGTTTGGTCAGTACCATGGTGGTACTGAATCTATAGGTTCCAGTTGTAATACAAGTTCAAAGTATAATACTTTGAGGACGTTGTTGTGCCTTGACAAATATTTGTTCTGCGCCAACGCTGAACACCGGGTTAGCTAACAGTGGCGCCACGCTCTCTTGTGCTTTTCCGCATAAACGGCAGCAGACCTCGTGAGGTGGTGCTGTTTTGTCTTTTTGCTGTAGTATAACTTCATGTGCAATAGYTGCTCACACAACTTGCACATGCCAGTTACAACGTGGGTTATTCATGATGTCCAGTTTTTCATCCATAAGAAGCAGTCTTTATTGATTAAACTTCATCGTCCCATCTTTCGGCATTCAGCTTTCCTCGTCACTTTCCCTCTTTCACCTCGCTTTTCAGCTGTTCAACTTTCAGTTTCTTAAGATGTTCACCCATCTTCGTGTAAGGGATATGAATTCCTTCTATTGTAGTTGCACTTGTGTCCGGGTACTCTAAGTTGAGAGTGATACCATATTCTTCAGCAGCTCCTTGAGCATCTTTTAGAAGAAATAGTCTTCCTTTCTTTACAGCTTGCTCTTCAAATATTCTAATCACAGCCATCGTCGGGTCATTGTTTGTGTACAATTTTACTGCCGCCTTGATCTTGATAGTTTTGTATTCAGCTTCAAAACAGTTTGTCATGGGCATTTTGCCATTGTTTAAAGTTTGACAATCAAAAGACAAGCAGACATTTTTGTAAATAAAATATTGAACAGAAGTTTATGTTTTTGTGTCATAGAGTTTACATTTTGCTGCACATGTTTAACTTCACGAATCCTCAGAGTGACTTAACACTTAAACTTAATCTTGTTTAATTTGAAATATTAAAAATTGTTTTTGCTTGTGGCATGTTGTTCCTTTATAAAGATATTGAGTTCCAATTGTAGGCTTGGAATATTAATGGGCAGGGACATTTTTAATTTCTAAATGGAATTTGAACAGTTATTTATAAATTTATAATTATCAAAATTGCAAATATCCCAAAAATGTGATTTTATAGGTAATATATTTTTTGAATCACATTAAAACTGACCCATTTCTGGCATTCTATGGGGAGAGTAAATACCCCAGTATGTGATTT
>NW_022260797.1:18109-30069 GCF_009602425.1 Actinia tenebrosa | reverse complement strand
TTTTTTTTTTGTTTGTTGTTGTTGTTTTGTTTTGTTTTTTGTTTTTTGTTTTGCGATTGAATCGTAAAAAGTAACTATAATGTATTTTACTTCAATAACGCAGTGATTGGTTGCCCAATGGGCATCTTTAACGATACCACGGCCATCTTCAATCGCAAGGCATTACGGGTCATTCAGGAGACAAAACCAAACTAAGATCCTGTTACGGACCCCACGATCTTTGAGAATCTTTCTCAGTTGTGGAACGGTCCATTTTTAAAAATTCATCTCTTGTGAAAATGCCTTGTCATGAATCGTAAATATCAGTCGACGCCATTACTGTAACAAAGCTTTACATTTGCCCCCTAGATGACCCATATTGTCTTGTCATTCAAGATGGCCGCCGTATCGTCGAAGTAGTCCATTCTTCCAAACCAGTGTCTCATCCATAAGCGCTCGAAAGTGCGCCCTTTACCTACCCTTCGTGTATTTTGGGCTTGGTATCCAACATGCAACAAATCCTTCACAAACCATTTTTGAAATAGCTCAATGTGGACCAACAAGCCAGTTGAATGTGCTTACCTTTTTTTATTTCAGGTGGTTGCCAAGTCCCTGATGGTGCCAGCTTTCTTTTAACCAAATGCACAATGCCATATTCCATGACATCCGAAGACGAAAACAGCTACCTACCAGGATGGGTAGCCACCAACACATCCAATCCTTCCCATGATCCTCTTTGGCATTACAGCAGCGCAACTCAACTACGAGGCTTTCCTGTGATTGGTAACATCGAGACGTACTCTGGTGGTGGATATGTGCTGAAGTTTTCTCCGATTTACTACAAAGCGTTACAGCAAATCCACAAGGCTAAAGACCAGTTGTGGATTGATAAATTTTCCAAGGCTGTTTTTGTTGAATTCAACTTGTATAACCCATCAAGCAATCTCTTCACTGCTTGCATAGTATTGATAGAATTTATGCAATCGGGAGGCTTTACTATCAAGCACGAGTTCCTCACGTATCGCTTGTATCGATACGTCGGAGACTTTCAGCTTTTCGTCGTCGCAATGGAAGTGTTCTTTCTCCTTTTTGTCACCTACTTCACCTATCGAGAAGGAAAAAGTATATACAAGAATCGCTGTCAGTACTTCAAGTCATCATGGGTCTGGATCGAAATTATCATTATCATATTATCTTGGGTCACTATTGCACATTATTTTATTTGCTTTGGGATAAGAAAATGGACTCTACAACAGTATCTTAGCGACCCTAGTAACTTTACAAACTTTCATTATATTTCCACCTGGCAACAGGTGTTTGAGAACTTCATGGCTTTGACGGTGTTCGTTGCTTTCTTCAAGATTATCAAGCTTTTGAACTTTAACAAAAGAATGTACATCCTTGCGCACACCTTGAAGCATGCAGCAAAAGATCTTGGCAGCTATTGGTGCATCTTTTTACTTGTTTTCTTTGCGTTTTCTCAGCTGTATTTTCTCATGCTCGGGAGCGAATATCTTTCGTTCAGCACCTTTATTCGTTCCATGGAAAAGCTTCTCAGTGTCATTCTTGGCAAATTCAGTTTTGAGGAATTCATGAACCCTTTCAGGATTCTAGGAGCTATAACTTTCATCCTTTACATGATTGTGATGAAGTTTTTGCTCCTCAACATCCTTATAGTTCTCGTTATTTCCTCGTTTCAAGAGGTGAAGCAATCGAACAAAAAACTCAAGAATGACTTTGAAATAGTTGACTTTATGGTAGAACAACTGAAAGCTCTTTCGGGGATGCGTTTTCTTAATAAACGAGGATTCACTATGGACAGAACTGATACCATTTCAGAATCTATCAGTGATAGAGAAAACCAAACTTTCGATAGTTCACATGCACATGGACAGCTCAACGAACTGCTACTTCGCGTTGATAAATTAGAGTCATTGCTAATGGAGCAAGATTATTGTGATACGTTTGATGAATTGTTGTACAAGTATTTGTGTGTTCATAGACGCGGGAAGACTCTGGTTAAAGAAAACGATGCGCGTAAAAAAACGTTTGGGGATCGCCTCGAAATCACTAAAACTAGAATCTAGTTTAACAAGGTCGTGGGAAACATAAGATTTCAAGGGAATTTTATAAATCCATTTGCGAAACTCTGTAATCCATCGTAGAAGTAGTGGAACTTTCTATTTCGCTTACAGACGAATGAACCAAATAAAACATTGTACATGGTGGTCATGTGTTGTGTTATATCATCCAACATGGTGGTCATGTCTTTTGTTATATCATCCAACATGGTGACCATGTCTTTTGTTATATATCATCCAACATGGTGGTCATGTCTTTTGTTATATCATCCAAAATGGTGGTCGGCTTTTGTTATATCATCCAACATGGTGAATATGTCTTTTGTTATATCATCCAACATGGTGAATATGTCTTTTGTTATATCATCCAACATGGTGGTCATGTCTTTTGTTATATCATTCAACATGGTGGCCATGTCTTTTGTTATATCATCCAACATGGTGGTCATGTCTTTTGTTATATCATCAAACATGGTGACCATGTATTTTGTTATATATCATCCAACATAGTGGCCATGTCTTTTGTTGTATCATCCAACATGGTGGTCATGTCTTTTGTTATATCATCCAAAATGGTGGTCATGTCTTTTGTTATATCATCCAACATGGTGAATATGTCTTTTCTTATATCATCCAACATGGTGGTCATGTCTTTTGTTATATCATTCAACATGGTGGCCATGTCTTTTGTCATATCATCCAACATGGTGGTCATGTATTTTGTTATATCATCCAACATGGCCACCATGTATATTTTGTTAAACACCCAACATTGCGGCCATCCCATCTACAATTCTTTCACTTAGTTTATCCATTTATTCTACTCAGTTTACAAATACTACACGCTATTATAAAAATTGTCCAATTTTACAACCTAATAAGAAATAAGCTAATATTTTTTGTATATAATTAATTCATATTTGATTATCCTAATAACATGAAAATTTTCAAATACCTACAACTTCAAAATAATTCAATAATAGTCAAACAAATTATAGAGCAGTGTGGTTTGCGTATATCATGTTTTAAAAATAATTCAATAACATTTCTTCAAAATCGAAGGAATAATAAACAAATGCCTGGAAGCTGGATCTAATAGTCCTAACATCTTTTACTTTAAATTTTAAGCAATTCATTGAAACCTTTTAGCTCTTTATTAATAGCTCAGTCGAACATTTCTTAAATTTCAGTTAGGTCGAGAGATTGTCAACGTTTGTAAACTTATGAGTCTCACAAATTACTTAACTACAACTGATATTTTACCTTACAAATGCATTGTTTTCATTTAAATTTAAGTTCTAGTATATTTTTGCATATTGTCAATTATTTCACGTTGGTAAATCTCTGCATTTTTGAAGAATTGGAATTTAGTACTCCCAGACGGTGTCTTTAACTTCAGTTCCTTTGGCATTAAAAGTACCATTTTGCTCTCCTTTGAGGTAGCATCCATTCGGGGACTTGATACATAGGCCRTTACGTCCTCTCAATTCAATTTGGAACCTATCTGCACCAGTTTCATCAGCAGACACAGAAATGCTTCCATCTTCCTCTGTGCGCCAGTATTTGCCCTTCTTGTTGCAAATGGTGTAGAAACCATTTTCAACCTTCATGCGGAAGACATCATAGGCAGCACGGTTACACTCGAGTCTGTTGGTGGTACCCTTGCACCCAACGAACCCAAATTCTCCACGGAGGACTAGAAGTGGTCGGTTAACAAGCTCAACTGTGAATAAACCTGTGGCAGAGACTTCATCAGTGCCATCAAGAAGTTGCCCATTGGCTTTGGCAGACAGATATTTGCCGGAGTTGGCTTTGAAGGCGATTTGGTTGCCATGCCATTCCAGCTCAAACTCAGCCTTGGGTGTGATTTCACTGGAGGATGCTGTTGCCACACTACCATTGGCCAACCAGTACTTCTCGTTGTTACTTAGGAATGACACCTTATTATTCTCCTTGTTGAAAATCACTTGGAAGATTTCAGTATCTGTCATTTCTGCTTGATTGGCTGTTACATCCATACCTGAAAACATGAAAGATAAGCAACATTTAGAGGGATTACTTCTGGATAATTATTCAGTAAATAGAGAAGTGAAAAATGAAAAATTTTGGAAAAAATTTGAGGGGGGAGGGATGTTGGCTGTCTGGCTGGTGGTTGGTTGGTTATTAAGTCAATGGATGATACRATTCATGGATAGATGGGTGGGTGGATGAGTTGATGATTTGATGGGCAGATAGAATGATGGATTGATGGATGAGATGGATGAATAAATGGATGGGTAGGTAAGATGGGTGGGTGAATGGGATGGATGGGTTGTTGTTTAGCTGAGTAACTTCTTTTGCCATAGAACAAACAAATTGCTTATGCCCTACAAGGAAACTATAGTCAATTAAAAAGCACTGGTATGTTATCAGGGTTAAGACTGAGACAAAAAAGACAACATGAAAGAGGATGAAAGTAAAAAAAGAAGCTGTAGTGCTGGTATGTCTCATTTTTCAGTTTCCTTAATATGCTGCTAAGTAATAAACACATTGCTCAATAGGAATTGTTTATGATTTGAAGCTAATATACCTCAAGGAGCATTAGTTAAAAAAGTATTCCATTAGGTAAATTTTGTGAATCTTTTTAGCAACTTTGTTTAAGGAAAATTCGATAGTAAAAACAAAATACAAGCAAAAAACTAAAGAGACAGAAAGAACAATATGTCATAAGTGGTTGAATGAGTACTGAAGCTGGCAAATGAAGGTCAGATCCAGGGGGAGGGGAGTGAATTGGGTGACTATTCGTGATCACCACTATGAACCTCATGAAGAAAAATAAATAAGAATAAAGACCTAAAAAGGGCACTATGTGATGCCTTTTTAGGTAACAGTCACCCCCTTCAAATCGTTCTGGATCTGCCACTGCAAATACATACATTCATGCCAATGTCAAAAGCCATTTCGCCATCTGGAACAACATAGTTGTTAAAGCCAGGCTTACTTTGTATAAATAAAAGAAAAAAACATTTCCTACTCAAATTAACTCTGGCTTAAGAGCTTATCATGAGGATTTCCTTAAAAGACAATACATATTTTTTGTTATTTTAGATTGCAGCCTTCTCCAAATCATATGACATGTAATTAGATATGGTTTGGCAAGTGTTGGACAAAAGAATTGGCACTGCACCACAGAGTTGAATGGATTTATCATTTGTTAGATAGTCACTGGACCATCTTAATTGACATTTCCCTAACAAAAGACTAAACAAAATGACTTAGGCATGTTTTCTCTGCCACTATTCTCAAAGACAAGTTTCAGTCAATTAGTGTTTAATAATTTTCATCTCTGAGACTACACTTCCTAATAACATGCTTGTTTTATCATTTGTCTCCTGTCCAACAGACTGACAACAGCCAGAATGAAAATGTAATTTTGATTAATTGAAACCAAAGATTAGTTCAGTTAATCTAATACAGAAGACTGTATTAAAGAATATTCGAATAAAGGAAAGTTCCTTTTCAAAGATAACAATTACTAAATCTGTACTAATAATGCCTTAGTCCTTTCTGTATTTTATGTCTGTACATATCAATTTAAGATTCCAAGTAAGTGATTTGCATTTCCTTTAACTAATTTTTTAACTAACTTCTTTTTTTTTTCAATGAAAACACAAACTAGGCATATAGAAGCAGTATTTTTTAAACATTATTTATAACATATAATATTTATAATAATTTTTTCCTATTAAAAAAAAATCCTTAATTAGTTTGGTCGTTGAGATGCCATATTGTCACGACCCATTATTTTCCCAGGAAGTGAGCAAAGCTGATACTATGCAACCCAAAACTCCAATGAGAAACTGATGTCCATATAAGGCAATATTCTGCTCCCATGATTAGTCTTGTCTGCATCCAGCTTGAGCAAAAACTTCTCTTCAACAGACCTTATTCCTAGTGGTATAATTTTATCCCATTTCAGATCATGTGTCATTCACTGGAGTATTTTTTCTTTGTTTAACAGTTGTGTATGAGAAGGCACATGAATTTGGAAACAATTCAAATAAAGAATCTTATTCTTTAAGGAATTATGTGGTCTGAAATGAGAAAATGTTACACCACAGGTCTACAGCTGTATTAAAAGTATGTACACTTTCACTTGAATAAAAAGTTATAAAAAATCTTTTCTTAGACATTTTTTGTGGTTATAGTTAAATGTTATAATCAAAAAAAGGGTTACCTTACATATACATGCATGATATTTGACAAGGCTTTTTTTAGCTACATCTTACGATATCATTTACCATGTAACTTTATATTCAAGCTACAAAATCAAGTCGAAACACATCTAACCTTTATTTTTTTATAGCAACTTCATAATTAAAAAATAATTACTTTTGGTCTTCTGAGGTTCAAGTAAAGGTTCAAGATAAAGATACTCAACTTGTTTTTGGTGACTAAATATTCATATTCACATTCATTTGCTCCCATGGAAGTAATCGGTAATACTTTAAGAATCTTGAGTAATCCTCAAGCCTTTTGGTATTAAAAATATACTTTATATTAATACTGCTAATATTGATTGGTAGCAATTTTAAGGTAGAAAATTAGTTGAAGTTTGGTCTTTCAGTAAATAAACATTATGAGCAACTTTTGCGAGTTCATGACTTTTAAATATGCCAAAAGACTTCTCGTCTTATAAGAACAACCATGCAATAATCCAAAACAACAATATGTTGCTTTCTTCCATTTAATGAATAAAGTAATACAAGGAATAGAAATAATGGACAAAAAATAACAGAAGCTTTTCATCAATTTGCTAAGAATCAAGTTTTAATGGCTACAACAGGGCTCTAAATTATCACTCTTTCTGCATAACGGTTTCATGCAAGCAAAAATATAATTTTAACCTAGATTATGGTTTATTTTTAACTTGGGTTGCCAGCTGACTCACTAAAAATTGGACTGCACTTTGACCATAATGGCAGATTATTATTTCAAGCCCTTAGAGTTCCAGTCTTTCAATACAAAAGAAAAGATGTCATATTTGACGGCAYACTAAAGTACATATATTTTACTGGAAGATAAGAAAAATTTTGAAAAGATTGTAACACAATGATAACAATGTTTTGAAAGCCAATATATTCCAGAACCTCTTAGTATTTCAGCTGGAAAATTAATATTAAATGATCTAGTAAATGAAGTTTATGAATGCTTGACAATATTGCTTGATGGGAGACATGCAAATATATGTACATTCTTTATATAGAAGTGACTTAAATAGCAGCATGACAAAGGTTTTATTTAAAGTATATTGGTATATATTTTGTAATGAAAATAAAATACTTTAATAAATGGAAAAACTGGTAAATTATTTTTTGGGGAAGAAAATTAAAATTTATCTCAAATTTTTGAGGTAAATTAAAGGTTATTATGCTAGAAAACTACAAAAAGATTTCCTGTGATAAGGAATTACTAGAGAAATTTAAGAGAAAAATCAAACTTAAAAGGTATATATAGTTGAGAAATAATTTGCAATTAGTCCTTGAGTCCAAATAGGCTATATACTCATAGACCATGTGGCAAGAGGACTAATCGTTTTTGTCGAATTCAACTAGTCGGTCAAATATATTGATGCAAACAAGTTATAGCTCATCCAATCAGAATGCAGCATTGATGCTTGTTGAATTTGACTAATTCCTAATACACGGCACAAACATATTCAAACTTTGTTGCTAAAAAAGTAATAATTAAGGTATGAATTATTAATACTAACAACACAAGGTTACAATTAAAATGATACAAAAAATAATATAAAACAAGGCTAAATGCTATGAATGCAGCATTTATATTGCAATAAAAACATTTTTTTTTTTGAAAAAAGATAAAAATTAAAAGAAAAAATGAAAATCAAATGGATACAAATGAGATTAAAATATTGAATTTTATAATTATTTCAATTACAGCAGTTCTTTAAATCAAACAATTCCTGGGGTGATACAAAATACAAAAATAAACTACAAACTGTGATTATTGACACTCCTAAATGAATATAATTGGCTCAAAAATGCATAAAAAATATATGTAAAATTTCAAAATTTGGGATATTAAAATAAATTAATCTAATATACAGCTTTGAACATATTGTCTTGAATTTGAATAACGATGTAATTGCTTGGAATGTCTTTGAATTCTTTGTGATGTTTCGATGTTCTTTGATTATAAGTCTCTTTATAAGAATTAATAAGAAATTTAATCGACTTCTCTGATTCCACCACAAATATTACCACAAACATATTGTTTCTGACTTCCTGCGATGCAAACATCGTCAAAGACGTGTAGTGAATGAGGAAAACGAAACATAAAACCAATAACAATAAAGTATTTAAGTCTAAGTTGTTTATTATTGTTGCTGAAGGCGTTGCAACATGGGTGGATTACTATGTACTTTAAAAATATTCTCACAATAAGTTTGCTATCAAAAATATTATTTATTTAAATCATATAAAAATATCATTGCCTGTCGACGCCTCTTTCATCAAATGAGAATAATAAAAATATAGGTCATGAATATGTTGTGGGGGACGCACGATATAGTGTTCAGTCGAAAATGTTTACGCGCTGGAACGATACGTCTGGTTATAAATGGTTATGGAATGTTTGACGAAACCGCCAGACAAGATTCCGCAAGCTTTCCTTCCCATAGTCACCTCGCAAATTCTTCAACTTCATTTCCGCAAACGCCTAATGATTTAACTCTCAAAGCAACGAGTCCAGACGTGACCCAGATTTAAATATTCAATATACTCTCTCAAGTGAATCGAACAAAGGCATACTACCTTAATAAATGAAAGTATATGTAATCAACTAGAGTACTTATGAGAGTATAGAGCACGCGAGCGAAGCGAGACGGCACGGCTTGTTGGGTTTTTGATGAAGAAATTGATGGTATCATTTGTTTTTGGCACGTGGATTGATTTACATGTCGTTTGGTGTGACTTATGTGAGCAAACACAGTTGATATTCGAACAAAAGGACAAGCAAATTCAGAGATCCCTGTGTAAACACCTATAATGGCGCATTTGCATATGACTGAATAAAGCCAGCAAATTTCCACGTGAAAAATAAAACGCCAGCGCCTACGAGAAAAACAATATTTGTTCCCAAAAAAAATCGGAGGTACTTACTCTGTTTGATTGATATGCGTCTGTCATTGTGTCCAATGAAGGAACACTGTGGATGACTGTCTTCAAGAATGTACAACTCATCTTTGGTAACTGTGTCTTTCTTGCACTGCAATCTTCCAGTTCCAACGGCAGTCAAGTACTTCCCTTTGTGATCTCTAAATGCGATATTTTTTTGATGGAATTCAATAGAGAATTTACACTCATCGGTTAGTTCGTCACTGAGGTCGCCGTTAGACTTGAGGTACTTGTCGTTGCTGGCGACGATCGCATAGGCACCATCAGTAAACTCTAGTGTCACCATCGCATCAGCACCCCATGGAATAATCTCCGAAACTTTGATATCTTGACTCGCTTCATCTAGGTGAGCATAGCGCTTTCTGAGGACACTTTTAAGATTGACTTGAGGGTGCATGGCAAGATGCACGGTCCATAGCTCAGTCTTGCCAATTTTCGCTACACATTTCAGCTGATCCCCTGTTGCCCCGAAGTACGCATTATGCGAGCTCTTCAGTGCCCATTTGCCATCTTTTGTAACTATAGTAAATCTTGCGTTGGGCTCGCGTTCCGTGGCTTCACACGATAATTTCCCCTTCGGATCGGCTGTGAGATATCTTCCTAAGTGACACTTAAAGTAGACCCCTTCATCATTGTCCTGCTCCAATACCCACATTTGTTTCTTTCTAAGGGATGTTCCATCCGCGTTGAGCGTAAATCCAAACGTTTCTACTGTAAGATAACGAGAAGCATGGTTCACCAGACCAATATTCCATGTCGTGGTCTCTGGCATGGTGAAATCTCAAAACCGTTGGATAAAAACGGGGCAAGTTGTGAATTTTATGAAGAGAGGAAGTCTGGACCGTCTGAACTGAACGCGTACACGGCGTATTAATCGGGGTTGTTCAGCGTGTAATACGATCTTTAAGGGAAGGCGTGGATTGTATGGTGAAGAAAAATGCTAATTGCATTGCGCGTCCACGAGGAATAAAACTAAGGAGAACCTGTAAACCAATCAGCACCGACACAATAGACAAATACTAATAATTAGTATTTAAGACTTGTAATCTTGGCGGTGACTCAGAACTTATTGTTGCCTAGGGATTAACAGAGTTTTAAGTAATCTGTGAATGTTAAGGAGTGATGTTTTGGTTGGAATTTGATCTGATTTTCTCCCAACGGTGGAGAAAGATGGATGATTCATTGGTGTTGTATTTTAGATTCAGCAAATGGACCTACGCCTTTGACGTGGCTGGTTCAATATAAATACATTCATTTATAAAACATTTAACAGGTTGTACGCATACTAAATTCTAAAATACTGTATTAATAGGATCACAGTCTTAAGAACAAGATATCCAACAAAGTATTCCTGTTTTGAAAAGAAAACAAAAACCCCAAAATACTTAAAATAATACATATTTATGAGAATTCATTTTGATATAAAGCTTTTTTGATTTAATTTTTACTGAAACAATAATAGAAACGGCTTTGTTGGGTAATACCCTCACGGAAACTAGGATTTTTTTAGACTAATAATCAACATTGTGTAAATCGCCGTGGCTTATGTCTGATGTAAGTAATTTGGAATGTCTTTTCCTTTTTTTTAGACCAATGAATGAGAGATCTTTGGGTTTTCCTTACACAACAGCGGCTATTAATTGTTTTCCAGGATAATGAATTCAAATTTGTGGGATTGCATGTGATAACTCAGCACAGAACTGGAATATTGTACTGAAACAGTGTGCGAACGAAAAAATAGAACAAATCTTGCAAACAAGTTTTACGTCCATAACTGTACATTATATAAGAATAATCATTTCAAATTATCGCTATTATTATGAAGTCTTTTATTAAATACATATTAATAAATATTTAACACAATAACCTTAAAATAATAAGACAGCTTTTAAATTGAATCCACTCCGGTATGTCTGTTTTCACTTTCTTTATAATTTGATGTTTTTCTTTTGATGTTGTAGCCGATATTTTTAACTTGGTTGTTTAAAATGTGCTATTTCTCATGGTCTCAACAAGGGAACATTTTAATGTCTGTTGTCATAATAATCCCTAGCTATGACCAAACAAGGACAAGACGGTCAAAGGTTGAACTGAAGGCCGGCGAGCGCTGTTTCCTTTCAAGAAACTCGACTCTAGTGTCTTAGTTAAGCGCAAGTGCCTTCAAACAATAGATAATCTAATACCAATTGAATCGAAAGGTTAGAGGGCGAAATATTGATAGTCAAAAAGGGTCGTATTGAGATGAGCCAAGTTTTTTCATGCCATGTGGAATTATTCCAGTTGGTGAACARACGGAATACATCTTGGTGCTGAGAAAATACATTATTTCCTTAACACTGGTGCCTGAGAAAATAATTTTACCTTAACAAAGAAGTTACGAGCACTGTGAGTGTTTTCGCTTCCAAAAAATTGATTCTCGAAATATGGTATAAGTTTTCTTGCTAAATGAAGAGGATAATGAAATAAAATAAAATGACTGTGAAATTTGCTTCGTTTAGTGACTGAGACTGAGGAAAATAGAAAAAGAAAATAGAAGACAATTAAATCAAAAAGGAAAACAAGCTGAGAAACTTAGAAGAAAAAATATATAGAAAAAAAGAAAGGAAAAACGATGGAAGGGAGAGAGATGAGAAGGAAAGGAAAGGAAAGCAAGCAAAGCCAAGCAAAGAAAATGAAAATAAAATGAATGGAATGGAAAGGAAAGGAAAGGAAAGGAAAGGAA
>NW_022260797.1:0-10177 GCF_009602425.1 Actinia tenebrosa | reverse complement strand
CTTCCTTCCTTAGCTTGAAAGCTATATCCTAATAATTATGATGTTGGCAATAAGGATACTTGTCAAAACCCCTTTTTTTCCTCATAAAATTACTAACCTGTTATTGCACACACTATCTTCGGAAAACCTGAGCTTTCTTTTGAAGCACTTTCTTCATAATCTAGATTGAAAAGAATAAATTCTAAAACTTCAGCAGACCTCTTATTAACAAAAGAGCTTTATATTGTGGAAGAGAATGTAAATGTCATAGAATAACAGTTCAATGATGATGATGATAATAAAAGATTATGATAACAATAATGATATTGATGGTGGGTTGATGGTGGTGATAAATTATGATGAAAACGATGTAATTAATGATGATGATGATGATGTGCATAACGTTCTCCCGTTTTCAGACCACGTGTCATTCTCTTGAGAAAAAGAATCTTGGTTCGAGTTGTATCCACATTCATGTGTCTTCTCATGCGCAACCGTTAAACAAAGAAATGATACTCTAGGGAATGACACGTGGTCTTGAGAATAAGATTCTTGGTTTGAGTTGTATCCACATTCATGTCTTCTCATGCACAACCGTTAAACAAAGAAATGATACTCTAGGGAATGACACATGGTCTTGAGAATAAGATTCTTTGTTCGAGTTGTATCCATATTCATGTGTCTTCTCATGTGCAACCGTTAAACAAAGAAATGACACTCTAGGGAATGGCACGTGGTCTTGAGAATAAGATTCTTTGTTTTAGTTGTATCCATATTCATGTGCCTTCTCATGCGCAACCATTAAACAAAGAAATGATATTCTAGTAAATAACACGTGGTCTGCAATGGGAAAACAGTACACTGAAGCAAAAAAATAACTATTTAACAGCAAAGTGACGTTTTTGGTTGAATTTCTATTTGGCATATCAAAATGACTAGTTTTAATTTTCTAACATGGTACCTTCCAATGCTTCCAATAAAACTGAGAAATCTTCATCCTCTGGAAATGAAAATTCAATACAATTATATATATTATATATATTATATTATATTATATATATTATATTATATATAGAAGATATCTCTAGTCCCAAAATCTTTACAAAATACTCATTTTCACTCCCTTTGCCTTCTGTACCTTCCTAGCCTTTCAATGTATATATCATAGCAACAACAATTGTGGAGGGGGAGGGTGGGGGGAGTAAGGCTAGTTTGATTGAGAAGAGAGGGAGGGGGAGTGCTGTGTTTGTTCTTGTGCATAGTGTTGTCCCATTTCAGATCATGTGTCATTCTCTTTGAGAATAAGAACCTTTGTTTGAGTTGTATCCATATTCATTTGTCTTCTCATGCACACCCGTTAAACAAAGAAATGATACTCTAGAGAATGACATGCAGCATAAAATGGGATATCATATTGTCCAAAATAGGGAGTATTTGTCCTGTAACATATTCTCAAGACATGGACCCTAGACAACATCACCACGAGAGCCCTGAAAAACTCTGCTTAGGAAGTAAAATTTCAATTTTTATGTAAGGGAAAGGACAGAGGCCACCTTGTTAGCTCAGTTGGAAAGACCGTTGGTCTGTCATGGGGGAGGTGGTGGTTAAAGCCTCGGCCAGAGCAACACTTTGGGTCTTTTATTTTTTTAAATAATAGTGCCTAGTGCAAACTTGGATAGGCCCTATACACTGTAAATTGTTTATTATTAAGTACCTGTCCAACTAGTACTGCTTACAAGGAGAGCTGGTCGATCATCTCGATTATAAACCATCCCTTTGGAATTCTTCACTGTAAATGCTGTGACTTCTTCAACAACTTTGGTGGCAAATTCAGGAAGCCTGAAACAAAAGGAATAACAGGCATCACTTGCAATATCCAAGTAGCAATCAAGAGAATTTTCCATAACACTAGAGAAAAATACCCTGTTGGTATAATAGACCCCTTTTGAATTCCAAATTACCCCTGTGTTCCTTGATTACAGACTCATTTGCACAGGGTTAGCCTCGTATCAGTGTTTAAATATTCACAAATACCAACGGTAAAGTAAAGAATGCACAACTTCAACAATACAAACATTTTGAAACTCGACGGACCTTGACTGGAACACGTGAATATTCTTCACAAACTCGAGGCTAACCCTGTGCAAATGAGTCTGTAATCAAGAAACACAGCGGTAATTTGGAATTCGAAAGGGGTCTATTGCAATGCATTATTTTTTTATCAGATGACAAAATTGTGAGACATGTCTCAAGGAATATTCCCCAGTGTAACATCCCCTGTTGATGCAACTGCAATGCACTTTTTATCACAACAAAATTGTGAGACAAGTCGCAAGGAACATTGCCCAGTGAAATATCCACTTTAGGTGCAACTGCAATACATTTTCTTCATAATGTGTAACATTTGCAAGAAACATTCATTGTTCTGGCTCCCCTTAGCTACTGTTGCTATGTCCTATGAACTGAACAAAATTTGTTTTTCAAAATCTAATTTAATTAGCTGGAAGATCTCAGAATTTAAGATTTTGATCACTGGAAATTAATTATGAATTGTTTCATTGTTTCAATTGTGAAATAAAATAAAATTGCCTCGTCATCCTTGTAGTACTCTTTAAAACAGATACTGTGTATTTGTTTGTGGGACAAGATTTTAATTCCACTGGAAAAACTATTGCAACAGTGATTAGTTTGCTATTGTGTGAGTCAGAACCATGAATTGCCTACTGAGTCTCCACCTTTACTTAGAACTAATTATTTAAAATAAATTGTTTCATGTTAGAATCAATTTTTCTAACTGTGTGTATTATACCTTTGTGTTTGTCCAAAACAGGGATAATCCTTGCAGAGCTTTAGAAATAACTGTTAAAGAAAATGTTTTCAATTGAAAAGATGAATTACAATGGAACATCAATCACCTTTACCTATAAAAGGAAGACAGACACACGAAACTCTACATGTATATATTTTGTGTCATCTTTGTTTTGTTTTTTCCCTCTGGCAAGATGCCTGCCATATCATCACAGTAGTCCATATGGTATCCATCAAATATTTATTTGATAAAATTTAAAAATAAGACCTACATTGTGTTTTGTTTCAATATCAGCTGTTTGGAATCTTTCTGGAGGACGGTCGTATAGCGTGTCAGCTCTAAAACCAATCACAATTAGGATCAACCCTAAGATTATGATATTTACATAGCACTCTTTCCTATATTGATATGTTCAAAGTCACTTTACAATGAGTTATGAACAAGAGTTAGTAAGTATGAGGTGTAGGCACTGAGGGTGGTCACTGCCAGGGTTTCTCTTTACGTCCTCAGTGGTTCTTTTATGTCCCTCTGATATTGGTTAGCAATGATGAAGTGTAGAGAGACGGGACTTCCATTTAAAGTGGTCATCGGAGCCTCTTCAAGGTCTAATCATTTGCAGATGTAATTACAAAGGCTGCACCTTCTCCTCAATTATTTTAAGACCCTGAGTGTTCGTCTGGCCGAGGCTTGAACCACCACCTCCCGCACAACAGACCGACGGTCTTACCAAATGAACTAACCGGGTTGCAGTACAAATTTACGGTCAAAATTTATGGGTAAATATTTGTTCTCTCATAATGGATTGCATACCTAATCTGCCAGTTCTGCAGTAAGTCTTCCTTCATGGCTTGTGTTACACAAAAGTTATAAGATGACAATCTACCAAACCCATGTTCATACCTACGTCAAATATAATTATATTTAATATGAATTGGAGTATTAAATAAACAAAAATAGCTTAAAAGTGTGGTGATATGGTAATAAAATACATGAACAGTAATGCCACTTGTCTCATAAAATTGTTGCATTCTGGTCTGAATGAACTTATAAACCCACTAGCAAAACCTTGCTAGTAAGATTTGTTATCATTAGCAAAAATTTCAAAGTCACTAGTGATCGGGCGTGGTGAATAACGAGCTTTACTTGATACAGGTTCTAAACTTTTCAACCCTTCAATTTCTGGCTGTGGTCATACTCGCAAAACTTAGCTAGTTAAAATTTTTGTCACTCTCTAAATACAAAATTTCACTGGCATTTTGCGAGTTTGCAAGCGTTAACGTTTTGCCCTGGACAAAATGTTGATCATATCAAAACTCCGAGCATAACAACATTTCAGGCAACAAAATTGTGTTGCAAGTTGCAGAGCAAATGCTGCTCGTATTACCACTCTGCATGCAACAATTTGCAAAGATTTCTTTGCAAAACAATGCAAATAAGATGAAATTTATTGTGTGCAGAAATTAAGTAATACAAGCAACATTTGCTATTGATATTTTCTAAAATGATTAAAAGAGTTCTTATCTCACCATTTTGCTATTTTGAGTAGCATGTGTTGTGGGTTGCGAAGACCTAATGCTAGGATAGTGTATCCGTAGTTATGCCAGTCAATGACTAACTTGCAGTTGCAAAGTATGCATGTAACCCAGGCAACAGCCAAAGTAGGGATTGCCGGAGGGTTCTGGAACAGAAATTTAAAAAACTTAGAGATGCATGGAATGAGATGAGATGGAATGGTTATAGCTTGGAATCTCTAGTAGGTTTCTGCAAAAAGAGCTACAGAGAGTGAATTTATGCAGAATGCAGGTGCTTTCTAAAAAGAATCGTCATCACTTATCACCACCACAAATTACAGCTGGGGCGCAGCTCAACAGAGTTGAACTGAAAGCATGTGAAGGTGCCTCTAGCAGTCCCTATACAGTCCATGTATGACCCTAGACCATCACTCTAACCAGTTTTAGAACTATGGGTGGTTTGAGAGGAGAGAGAAAAAGCCAAAGGGCTGGAAAAATCCTCGGAATCAGAAAGAGAACAAACTAACTTCAGCTCACATGGGCTATTCATGATTGAGATTTGAACCCTGAACCTCAAAGGTAAGAAGTGAGGCCACAGCGCTATCCTGACTTCCCTACTGTACGTGATTGGAAACACATATCGCTGATAAGTGATTTACAGCAATTATAACACTGTGACTGAATCTGCTGTAAATGAATGAAATTAAGGACTTACCGCCATTTGCATTGCTATGCAGCCACCCCAGACAAAATTCGTGACATGCACCTTGCAATAGACTGTCAACAATCAAACATGTTGACGTCATTTACACGTGTTTGGATCGGCCCAGATAGGCCCGGTGAGTGTGGCTCATAACATTTGTAAACAATCAACAAATTTTAGCCCCTTTTGAATCACACACACGTGTAAATGACGTTAACGTGTTTGATTGACGGCAGTCTATTGCAAAGTGCAAGTCACGATTTTTGTCTGGAGTGGCTGCGTAGCAATGCAAATGGCAGCAACTACCATAAATCAAGAAACTCACTTGAACAATGAGATGTGAGCTATTCAATGCACAGCTGAATAATACTATAAATAACTGACAAAACTGATAAACAGCCTTGACTCCATAGTAAAGCATTCTTGGTAGTCCTGTAATATGAGTAAAAAATGAGGAGAAATTTATCACGTGTACAATAACTATACCTACAACATGGGAATATTACTCTAACTTAAAATTGGATAACCAATGTGAGAGTAGATATTAAACATTATGCATGTTGCATGTTGCATGTTGCATGTTGCCTACCAATCAAGCCTTGAGGATATGAAGATAATGTCACCACAGAAGAAAGTATGCCAAAAAAATGTGCAGACAAAGTTTGGGAAAATTCCATAATTTTCACACCTTTCACTGATTGCATTCGCACCACCCATAGTGCATCTCCGGTCGTATATTGCAACATGCGACAAAAACCTCCCCAAAACGAAATATTACCACTCTTTTTATTGCTACCATTCTTTTCACTGCGTGCTGATTGAGGCAACAGTTGCCACAGGGAAATTGGGCAATACACTACCATCAATCGAATAAATTGGTCGGTACCTTTATATTCTCTGATTGGTGGGAGTGTATTGCCCTATTTCCCTGTTGCAACTGTTGTACGTCTCAATCAGCGCGTAGCAGTGAAAAAAAGTGGTAAGCATAAAATTAAAATTTGATCACATATTACTTGTGAGTGACTTTGGAAAATCTCCTAAGATGACCAGCGAGACATTCCTATGGTCTTGCAGTTCAGTTATGAGTTTGGATCCTGAAATCATTTACAGAATTAAAAAAAAACATCACTGTACACACTGGTAAATTTAACTTCCTGATCATCAAAAATACTAAAAATGTGACCCCTCCTCTTTTCTCTCTCCCATTTCCTTTTCCCCTCCCCCTCCCCCCTTCTCCCTCTCCCCTACACTCTCATACCCTGGAACAGCCTTTGAGCTGCAGAGAAACCATGATAGAGCAATTATAGAATACCCTGCAAATGATATGCAGTTGTCAGAACTCTTTGTAGAACAACGCATACAACAATGGAAGTCATGGTCATTAGGTATGTGCAGATGATTTGCGGGGTATTCTATAAGTTTACCACCATGATGAAGCATTTTTTTCTCCATTGCCACAAGAGTTTTTCCCAGATTCTTTGCCTTTACTCCCTCCTCAAAGAATCAACAGGCAAGTTGAGAGTTGTGAGTGGCAATGGCTCCCCATAACAGGATGTCAAATATAGATATATATCATCATTTAATATTATTTCTCTTTTAGATCATAAGCTTTATCCTTAGAGTTTAGAAGGGACGAGAGCGAAATTGGAAGAACCAATTGCAGATAATGGGGGGGGGGGGGGGGGGGGGAGGGGGGGTTCGAAAGGGAAGCTTGGGATGGAGAGGATCTGCCAGTATTTCATCTTGAAATCTTTTAATAAAACAACTTATTAAGAAATTTAGCTACCCTCAATGATACTTTTCAATCACATTATAGACCCTTTAAAGCTTTAAAATACTTTAAAAAAGCAAAGTTATGCTTCCTACCTCCAAACCCAACGAGATGGACGTTCAATCCCGCCTTCACACAACACAACGTGTGATTCTGCATTCTTGGGCTTCGTCCTACATCACCAAGCACCACGATACACACATTCTTTGTTAATTTGCTTCGTCTAATCTTCAGGAAAACGAAGGAAAAGAAAGCAGAAAGAATGAGAACAGAAAACGTAAAAATATAGAAAAACATTTTGATTTGTGTGAAGTTGGCAAAAACCACAGGTAGCCCAATTTATAAATAAATTCAAATTTATTAAGCTTTGCTAAACCGAAGCAAAAAATTATTATTTGATTTTTTTTTTTTTTTTAATTTTATTAATTCTTTATGGATATTGAAGTTATAAAGCAAATTTTTCTTAAAGAACTAAATATTTAAAAATAAAATGCTTGGGATGCCTGTGTTATTACATATCGTGAGGGATTCTGGATAATTCCAGACCATAATTTCTTCCCTTCAGCCGCCATCTTGTTTTTTGGAGCAAAGTTTCTTGAAGGAGCAACTTTATCGTCTTTTTACTCCATTTTCTCGACGAATTAAGGCTCTGCTTTAAAGATGACGTCTCTAGGAGATACCAAGCTACGTAATATTGGAAATTATGTTGCTGCTAATGCGTCTGTGACTAATGTTTGGCGAGGAATGTCGCGAGTGTGGAACAGTTACAGAGCCAAGTATGTGACGTGCAAAAATGCTAGGATGACCCCTTTTTGGCATGCTGTAATGTTGGCAGTGGCTGTGAATTACGCTATTGATTATTCTCACATTAAAGGTAACGTCAGAATACAATGCAATGGGTTATTCGAAGACTTACAAAGTTTTGGATGTTCTCCTCACACGTCCTACTTAATTTAGCTACATGAATCAATGGTAGTGTAGTGGTGTTGTGCATGTACAGTAGTAGTGCACTCAATTATGGGATCTCAATATGTGAGTTAGTTGCACCATGAATTAGATCAGCCAGAGGTTGTTTCAAGGTTCGATGTTTGAGTTAGCCATGTCCTGACTTAGATCAGCCCAGAGGGTGTTTCAGGGTTTTATCTGTGAGTTAGCCATGCCCTGACTTAGATCAGCCCAGAGGCTGATTCTCTTGTCAACACACAGGGCACAAAATAATGGCCAGTCATTGGACAATATCTTGACAAAACTTTTTCCAGTAAAATTTCTAAATCTTTGACCTGCCAGTCATTTCAACCCCTTTCGTTGAGCCGAAACAAGATATACAGTAGCCAAGCTGAAGCTAATTTGGCCAGGCATCATGACTGCCTACTCACTGACCATTATTTTAAGCCCTGACAAGTGGGTCAAGGACAAGGAATCATTGATTTGCCTACCATCTTAACCAGACTTCACATGTAATTCGAGCTGTGCATCACCTTGTTGGGTTTTGAGTAGGGAGGAAAACCAGAGTACCCACAGAAAAGAACTCTGAGTTGTAAAATTATCATTTCAATTCTCTTTTACTCCGACGAAATCCGAAATGTCCGAAATGTCAGAAAGTTTTTTCATCTTTTCACGGTGTATAATTTACCTTTTTATCATTACTGTTTCATTAGAAACACAGACTCAGCTCACACTAGTTTTTAGCTAGTTTATTAAATACCTCTTCTTATTCCAATTTTTTTATGTTTTTCTCTACAGCCCATTCACTGAACAGAAAATACCATTGATGGATGGATATTCAACTGGATTGTGGTTTATTAAACAAACTTTTCAAGACTTGGATCAAGAACTGAAACAGTGTTACAGTGAATGACTACGTTTTCATGCAAGTTTATGTATCAAATTGTGTTAATGGCTTGAATAAAGTTTTACATACTGTAGATCTAAGTTATTCTTCATACATGTATTGCTAGACTATTATTGTCTCGAAAGTGCTACCAGCAATGTTTGATGTCTCGTTTGCCGACTAGTATTTCAACATCTGTCAATCAAAGAACTGCAATAAAAATATTCCTCAGTTAAAGGGGCAATAGCATGTAAAAAATTTACGAAATTGAATTCGGCATTTGACTCCAATGGAATAATCTTCAAGGGTCTAATAATCACTGGTTGAAGTTTTTTCTTTATATTCCAATGGGAAGTATTACATTTTTACAAATTTTTATAGGTGTCTATGACGTCATACACTAAACACTATAAACATCCCTCCATACATTCCTTTTGTATTTTGTAATCAAAATATCTGCTAGTTTTATACTAAGTATTGAAGGAAAGCTAGAGTGATTTTTATAAATCCGTGAAACAAAATTTAGCTATTAACTTCTATTAACGCATATTAATGTATAATAGCGGTTATTAGTGAGACAACTAAGTATTGCAGTGAAAGTTTATTGGCCGTATTTTATTACTTCGTTTTTATTAAGTCTAATGAGTAATAACTCGTATTAGTTTGTATTAATGATTCTTACGCTAACATTTATTTCACGGGTTTGTGAAAATCACTCTACCATAAAGTGATTCTAACCACAAGTTATGTACATTAAATCCCTCAGCGGACCTTTTGGGTGAATAGGAAATGAGTAAAACATGAAGTTGTTTGTAAAGAAATGTATAGTGCTATGTTCAGTGTTGAGTGTACGATGTCACAGACACCTATAGAAATTCGTAAAAATATAATACTTCCCATTGGAATATAAAGAAAAAACTTGAACCAGTGATTATTAGACCCTTAAAAATTATTCCAGTGAAGTTTCAGCCTCATTAAATTTCGGAAGATTTATGAGCTAGTGCCCCTTTAAAGATTATTCCATATGAGGAACACCATAATCCAATCAGAATTCGAGTTTTTAATCGGTTATTATTTTGAATCCCGAGTCTTCATATTCTCAGAAAGAATAATATATTTCAATATTCAAATAATGAAACCATTGAAGTGCCTATCACCCTTCTGACAATATTCACAGTATTGATTCTTCATGGGGTAAGATGCGGAAAAGCCCCGAAAAAATTTCATCGTTTGAGTGCGGCTTCTTGAAGTTGTAAAGGTTTTTCCATACCATATGCTAACGTTGTGATGTATGAGGAGTAATCATTTAATATACAAAACCTTACTGGCACAGATAAATTAAATTTGAAATACGTCATTGTTTTGCCCATTACTCTTATAGAAATTATTGCAAGCTATTGTTCACATAGAAGCCGGTGTTTTGAATTACAAGGAACAACAAATAACCATAAATGCCTCCTCATACGTCACCGCATTAGCATATGGCATGGAAAAACCTTCATAACTTCAAGAAGCTGCACTCAAACTATGAATTTTTTTCAGGTTATTCGACATCTTACCCCATGTAGAATCA
>NW_022260786.1:163536-194423 GCF_009602425.1 Actinia tenebrosa | reverse complement strand
TTTTTTTTGGAATATTTATTTATATCATCTAGAGATGCCAAAACCGTAAAAAAATTCTAGACCTGATATACACTTTAAGTTCTCTCTCAGCTGTTCTGAGGCCAGAGAGTGTGCTTATAAATGTACCATACTAGTATTTGGCCCAAATGATTCAAATGTACTGATATTATATGGTTTTACAGTTTCCAAAGTTTGCAGAAATTGTTACCCTCACTCTTAATGATGGTTCAAAGAGAAGTGGTCAGGTCTTGGAAGTCAGTGGTTCTAAAGCAGTTGTCCAGGTAATATGATTAACATTGCTCTCGAAACATTCTATAGGTTTATCTAGCCTATTCATAGTTACGTATGGTGATCAAGGGTGAAGTAGCAGGAGTGCACTGATTTCTCACTCCTTGGGTTCAATTTCTGGACTAAGTATTGCTTTTGAGTAGGATTGTTGTGTCTCTCATTTGAATCAATCATTTTCCTTCAGGTTATCCAAATTTCCCAGTATTATAAAAATTGCTCGCATTGAGCAGAGTTTGTTTGGGTCTATGCCTTGCTTTGAGAATTTTTCTCTAGTTTAATTCTCAGGTTTTCCTCTCTGCTCAAAATCCAGCATGCTAAATTCCAATTCAGTCTATGAGTTAGTTGCCCTAACATATATATATATATCAGCCTAGAAGTTGTTTCAGGATTCAATCTGTGAGGTAGCCATGCCCTGACTTAGATCATCCCAGAGGTTATTTCAGGGTTCGATATGTGAGTTAGCCATGCCCTGACTAAGATCAGCCCAAAGAATGTTTCAGAGATTGATTTGTGACTAAGCTATACCCTATCAAGCACAGGAGGTACTAATTTTTTTACTGTGTTGACCACCAGGTATTTGAAGGAACATCTGGTATTGATGCTAAGAACACAACTTGTGAATTCACTGGTGATATTCTTAGGACCCCAGTGTCTGAAGACATGTTAGGTATGCATGATTCTCTTGGTCCCTCCCATTTTATATTTTCATTATATCCTTGCTTTTGGGGGGCTTGAAAAACTCCAATATCAACAACCTCTCTACTTTCATCAGTTCTTATGGTTTGCAAATGAAAGGAAAATGTGGGAACCTGCAATGAGCGAATTTGGTAGCAAGTTTTATGATGAAAACGTATGTAATACTTTCTTCTCTCAATCATGTTATAGGCAGGGTATTTAATGGTTCTGGTAAAGCTATTGACAAAGGACCAGCGGTCTTAGCTGAAGACTATCTAGATATCCAAGGTAATTTTAAAAAGCTAAAGAATCCATTGATCAATTGAGTGCTTTGTCATTCATGTTGTATCAGTAGGATAGCTACATGCCTTCCCATTAGGAAATACATAAGACATGGCATTTATATATAACAAAACAAACTGAAACCAGGTCTCTTGTTAAAATCAACCAACATAGCAGCTAGTCACAGGCACCCAAAGAATAACTGTGTACTCCCAGAGAATAGTTATCCTTCTTTCACAGTAGGTTAGAGCTTTCAAGGTTTGAAGCAAGTGTAAAGAGGGCATGTTTTTAATTATTTAAATGCAGATTTGAGACATTAAAAAATCCATATATTAGATATCATGTCACTGTGTTTTCTTGCTTGTAGGTCAACCCATTAACCCATGGTCTAGAATTTACCCAGAAGAAATGATCCAAACAGGAATATCAGCTATTGATACCATGAACAGGTTTGTGGAGTGCTGAAGTTAATAATGTCTGTAGGAAGAATTTGCGCACTTGTTATTCTGGTTGGGATTGTTTTGGACAAGGGACATCATTTGTGACTAGTACTTGGTATTTTATTATGACACAGTATATCCTTTTTTACCTCCTAGCATTGCTCGTGGTCAGAAAATTCCAATCTTTTCAGCAGCAGGTCTACCACATAACGAGGTAGGTTCTTTCTTTCCCACTTTTTTTGTCACTTCCTTTCTTTCAATATTCCTTTTCATTTTATGCATGAAAGCTACAGTTTTTGCCTTGTTGATGTTAATCTTCTTTGTACCATTAGATTGCTGCTCAGATTTGCCGTCAAGCTGGACTCGTAAAGTTTAAGAAAGGAGTCCTTGATGATCATGAAGATAATTTTGCTATTGTCTTTGCTGCTATGGGCGTAAGTACTGTAATTCTGAGTCTATCAACGATATTCCAGGATAATGGAGTTGAGATTTGATTTGAACCCAGGTTGAACATCTTGTTAAGATCATTGGTGATCTTGCCTGATATGGAAAGATCTTGCAAAATCTTGCAGGATCTTGCTGCCATTGAATATTCTAATGTTTTGTTCTTGCTTATTGCTGTTTAAAACTAATTCAAGCCTCACCATGGTCTCTTATCCTCCATTGAAAATGTCCTGAAGGTTGACAATAGGACTGAACCTCACACTATAGACCAGTTTTAAATCATTATAATAACTTCTCTACATCATTAGGCCAACATGGAAACTGCTCGATTCTTCAAGCAAGATTTTGAAGAAAATGGCTCAATGGAAAATGTGTGTCTTTTCTTGAATCTTGCTAATGATCCAACGTAAGTCTTCAGTAAAATATTGATTTATAGTATCAAGGAAGCTTAGGAATGTGGCTGTCAGGGGTTTGTTACCACTATATCTACAGTGTACATCTAGGTTCTGCAGTGATGCTGTTATATGAGGCATTTTGTTCTCTCACCAGTGCAAGGCCTGTGACAAGGGGCCATTATTTGATGTGTTGTACACTCACAATAGTTTTGTCAATAATTGCTTTCAGAATTGAACGTATTATTACCCCTCGTCTGGCACTAACAACAGCAGAGTTCATGGCATATCAGTGTGAAAAACATGTGTTAGTTATACTGACGGACATGAGTTCATACGCAGAAGCTTTGAGAGAGGTAGGAAACATTGTGCAACTGTGCATCCATCTTTTACAAAATAACATTTCTTTCATCCATATTTTCTATTTTTCTTCCACTTCTCTTCTATATTTAACTTTTCTTTTAGTCACTCTTTTCTTCTATCTCATTCTTTTCTTCATACTACCAGTTCTACTTTCTTTAACTGTTTTTTCCATTTCACTTTCATTTTTCAACTTTTTCCATTTAGTATGCCAATACAATACATCTCTGAATACATTAAAAAATATTAAAACTGGTTATAATGCTGTAGGTGTCTGCGGCTCGTGAGGAGGTACCTGGTCGTCGTGGTTTCCCAGGTTACATGTACACTGATTTGGCTACAATATATGAGGTATAATTTAATGGATATTATTTTATCAAATATTATAAATTTATATTATAAATTTTATTCCTAATGCTGATCTCATTTCTTAAGAAATTGTCAAAAAATTTGCACTTCTATTTTTGGATTTATTCCAACATTCATCATTCCCATCCTACTTAACTGGACTTGTGATCCCTTTGTTATTCTATAGAGAGCTGGCCGTGTGGAGGGCCGTAATGGTTCCATCACTCAAATTCCTATTTTAACTATGCCTAACGATGGTAAGCAAATGAATTAATAGATAATCTGGAAATAGATAAAGTGGAACAGCCTTCCTATAACTGTAAAAAGACTTGAAGTATTTACATAACAAATTTTGGGATAAATCTTTGATTAYTTGGGATAAGGTACAAAATTGCATCGAGTCCCCCTCCCCCCTTCCTCAAAGTGCCACCATGCAGGCTAATCAAAAATCACAAATTAGTGTCTAGGGTGCATGCACTTTGCTGCTGAGCTGATGATAACAAAGCCTTAGACCAGAGCCTAGAAGTAAGCCCTTGGAAGACCAAGTGTGTGCTTTGAGAGTCTAGTTTGATTTTATTGAGGCTGTTATTTTTTCCTTTTACATGTAAATTAGATATCACTCATCCCATTCCTGATCTGACTGGATATATCACTGAAGGTCAAGTGTATGTCGACAGACAGTTACACAATCGACAGGTAGGAAACTTCTTCATTTGGGGAAACATTCTACAGTATCAAAGGCTTTCAACTGTATATTGTGTCAACCTAATGAAATTTGATTTTTTWAAATTTATCTCATAATACAATCAAATATCTGCTTCTTTAACCTATATTAACCATATATTAACCATATTTTGTGTACCTTGCATCAAGTGGTAAGGTTTTTTATGTTTTTATGATTGTTCTTATTTCCTAAGGTCTATCCCCCAATCAATGTACTACCATCATTGTCAAGATTAATGAAGTCTGCTATTGGTGAAGGAATGACCAGAAAGGACCATTCTGATGTTTCAAATCAATTGGTAGGAAAACCAAATAGAAAGTGTAATACCATAATGATCGTGTGTCAACTGGAAAAGATGAAATGAAGAGAAAATTTATTTGTGTAGAATCACACTTGAGGGTTTCATCTGAGGATCGTTAATCTTGTGATTTTTTTTGTAAAAAAATTGAACAACATTGCAGTAATGTTGTACAAAGAACATTTTACAGCTAAAGGTTTGACCATTCACAGATATAGTTTTAGTGAAATGAAGCATCCTGAACTTAAATTATTAATTCTGACATGGATCTGAATAAACCAAAGCAACTAAATCAGGGCTGTAACCAGGGGGGAGCACAGGGTGCATGTGCAGCCCTGCCCCCCCCCCCCCCCCCCCCCCCCCCAGTAAAAGCTTAAGGTCTGCTTATCCATCTCTTTTTTTTTGGTTCTGCCTTCTTTTGGTTACCTTTTTTTTTCTTTTTGGTTCTGAAAATTATTGCCTGTGCACCTCCCTGCAAGATCCCTAGTTACGCCACCGAGTTGGTAATAAAAAAAACGATCAATGGTCCAATTTTATTCGATGTGCACCCTCCCTGTAAAAGTTCTGGTTACAGCCCTGTAAATCTATATTATTTGATGTTTTTAAAAGAAAAATAATACTGAGAAGTATGAGTGTTGATGGGAATGTTATTGCTTTGTTTTGTAGTATGCCAACTATGCCATTGGCAAAGATGTGCAAGCGATGAAGGCTGTGGTAGGAGAGGAGGCCCTGACCTCCGAGGACTTGCTCTATTTGGAGTTCCTTGGAAAGTTTGAGAAGAATTTCATATCTCAAGGTGTGTGGGTTACATAATTTGTCATTTATTTTTATTCTCATTTTTGTATGTTTGTTGTTGTTAAAATAAGGATTTCCCATTCCCATTTTATATTTCACCATTTCACTTAGCCTATTTTATTATATGATTTCATTTTCTTTCAGGCTTTCTCATTTTCTTGCTTTCATTTTGCAATTGCATATATTTCCATTCCTTTCTTTCATGATCACTTGGAATTATTGTCTGCACTTTTGTATTTTCCATTTGCACTTTGATTTCCCATTTTTAGTATTTCATATTTTCACTAAGCATACATGAACCAAGATGGCACTAGTACAARTAAATTCATTAGTTGTTTTTATCATTCCAGGGACTTATGAAAACAGGACAGTCTTTGAATCACTGGATATTGGGTGGTCACTACTACGAATCTTCCCTAAAGAGATGCTTAAGAGAATCCCACAAAGCACCTTAGCTGAGTTCTATCCAAGAGACTCTAAACACTAATAATTAATAATCAAATTCTACTTTAACGCGCTAGCTTATAACCCAGGGTACCCTTGCATTACTCAATAGCATTACTACATGTACCTTTAGTACTGGTAAAATTGTTTATATAATTTCCTTATTACCATTCCTAACAACAGAATATCATTAGTGCCAAGTTAATGAAACATTGAACCATTTCAAAATTATTTTTGTTACAAAACTAGCAGGAAAATACAAAAGAAATGGTACACATTCCACTGAGAAAAAGTGTTATTTCTTTTCTTATTTTCCTGTAATCTTGCTTTTTGAATGAGTTTTTATGACAAAAAGTTTCACTCGTCTTTTTCATTTCATCATCCAAAATAGCAGCTGTGGAAGCAATTGTACTCATAAATATTCTACTTTCAGGTTTGCTTAATAATTTACTAAGGATGATGTAAGGTTTGGATTTCAGATGTTTGAGTGCATGCCCTTCATTACGATTTCTAGAGATTAACACAGCATAATCTACAAAACTTATAGGGGGAAAATACATAGGATACAAATAGTGACACTGAATATTAAAATTTCAATTTTGATGTGTTCCATTGTTCTAATTGAAAATTTGGAGGTATAATATGATATTTTGTGAATGTATAGATAAATGTCATTACATTTTTCTGTGAATTTTAAATACCTTGAGAAAAATGTTACTACTATGAATCAAAAATAAAGTTCAAAATCAAAAGACTTAATATATCTTTCAATTGCTTTTTAGCTTCACCTGTGCTGGGATTCCCTCCCTCCACATAAACCATCAACACTTCTCTAAAAAGAAGTGCACTTTTAATTCTGTTTGGTACCTTTTTGGACTAATGTTTTAAACTCATTCACTCAGGGTTAGCCTTATTTCAGCGTCAAATATTTACAAAGACCAACCATAAAGAAAGGTAAAGAATGCACAACTTCAACAATACAATTTCAAATTCCATGGACCTTCATTGAAGGACATGAATATTCTACACAATATTTAGAATAGGGAATGCAAAATTGCAGTGTTAATTTCTCAAAATGATTAAGTTCTAGCTTACAAAGTTCTGCAGATCAAAGGAAAACTATCCATACCTTGAAATACATTATTTTATTGAGCCAATAATATACAACCAGTCATCCCAATGACCTAGTTCCAATTATAAAATGTTCAAATATATATACCTAAGGGATTATCTTAGAGTATGTTCAAATTATTACGTATGTGGGTATTTTTTGAGCCAGAAAATCATTTCTGCTTCTCCATTCACCTGTAACGGTTTGGGCATGATTAAAATAAATTGAAAACTATTGCCCTTCTTAATGATATTATAATATTATCTTTTTCCTGTACCTTCCATTCCTTTTGTTGCTTTGAATGATTTAAATATAGCATCATGGTCAGGTCCCTTGGTATCAGATTTACATGGGTATTTCCCCAGCCATGAAGCACCTTGTTTCTTCATCTTCATTCTTTTTGCTGCCTGGCAAATACCGATTTTAAAGGTGGTATCACAAAGGGCTGAGCTTCTTGTTAACCTTGGTATCTGGTTCACATGGATATTGCCCAAGCCATAATATCATCTTTTTTCTTTATCTTCATTCCTCATGTCGCTTTGCGAATAACTTATGATAAAATCCTAGATGGCACAAAGAGGTATTGCCTATGTTGCCAGCTTCTCATGTTGAAGTTTCGTACTACCTACTAGTTTAACCTACCATACTCTTATGGGTTGTACAAACCTAACCATCAGTTAAGTCTAACAAACTTTTTTCTCTTACTTCATCCCTGCAAGTAATTCAAAAAAAAATTCAAAGCATTTTTTTACCAAGTTTTGCCTTGGGCAAGAGAATTTTGTGACCTCGTTATATAGGGAAATTAGAACTTAAGGTACATCACAGGATAATGTATACTGTAAACCTCAAATACCCATTTCATCATATTTTCACATTATTTTATATCTGAAGATTCAACCATTTGAGAGTTAGAATGATTTTTCTCCATCTCATCTGCTGGATGTGAAATCTTGTTTGTGTCTTCTTGGTTCTTCCAGTCTGGAGAAACTTCTTCGTTTTCATGTTCATCATGATTTTTAACATGATATGTGCTTTCATTAAGCTCATTAATATCTTTCTCATCACTGGAATCATATTCCATTGATTCAAGATTATTGTTCAATACATTTCCATCTACACTGAGTGAAGATTTCTTAGTAGAATTGTCTAAAGAACCAGTATTACTTACTGGAAGAGATCCTTCTTTCAAGCTGGAATCTAGTGCCAGATGGGAATCCCTTTTTGGAAGGGAATCTTCTTTTGAGCTGGAAATTCCATTGATAGATGTCTCCTCTTCTAGTTGGGGAGATTCGGTTACATCAGAATCTTCTCTTATTTCAGAAACTTCAGCTACATAGGAATCCCCTTTTAACAGGAAATCTTCAGTTCCATGGGAATCCCCTTTTGTAGGGGAATCTTCAGTTACAATAGAATCTCCTCTTATTTGAAACTCTTCTGTTCCATTATATACCCCTTGTATTTGGGAATCCCCTTTTGTAGGGGAATCTCCATTTGCAGAGTCCTGTATTAAAGAGAAATCCCCCTTTGTCTGGTAATCCCCATTAATGGACCTTTGATCTTCTGGTTTTGGTTGACCATAGCAAAAGTCTTCGTCATCCAAAGACTCCCTTTCCTCAAAGTGTTCTAAATCTTCATCCTYTACTGATACTGAAGCTGGTGAACTTACATCCACAAGCTCATCTTGATCTTCATCAAAACGCCCACCTCCTGCAAAAAACACAGAGTCCATGTTCTCAAGATCTGGACTAGATTCTGCAGAAGGGCTTTCCGCTTCGCCATTGAGACCTGTTGCAGTATTTTCAGCTTCTGTCATTGAAGAATGAGGAGATCTTTTTAGTTTTTCCAGGTGTAAGTTTGCCATCTCTTCTGATCCATAGCCACGGTGACCTAAACAAAACAAAAGATCATCTTCTCAAAAACAGATATAAAGATCTAGTGATAGGATTATTCATAAATAAAGAGGGGGATGACCGTAATGAATTCGATTTACATACCCTCTAGAGACCAGAGACCAGACACTTCTAGAGTCTTTAGTTTGTTTTCCAGTTCAGTTACACGGTGTCCCAGAATTCTGGGGAAAAACAGAGAATAGAATATAATCACTCCATAACATTACCTACTTGCTGGTTCTACTTATTAGCTGATCACAACTATTGTACAATCCAAGGGCATGAGATTCTCTTGTACCACTACACAGGCTTAAGGATAAACTTTCGAAAGCTCAAAAAAAAAAGGGTTTAAAAAAGCATTTTTCACGTAGAAAGGAGTATGTTATTCAGAAGGAATAGAAGAATAGAATGAGAAATAAATGGGAATGAAAGGAAAATGAAATAAGAATGTTGTTATTGTATCTTACCTATTGGTATTTCTTTGATGAAGCAAAGCAATATCTTTCTCAGAAAGGCTTTCTGATAAAGAATTGGCAAGGGACTGGAGATCATTGACTGTCGAAGATGACACACCTCCAAAACTACTGGAAATCTCAGAAATAAGGGACGGCAATGCTACCAAAACAAAGAAAAAAAATCTTCAGTGACAATTAATATCTAGTTTATATTAAGTCAAGGCTAGCTTTTTCTGAGTCATTAAAAAAAAAAATTACAAAGTGGGTGCAAATTGAGAGTAACGATCTCTGTCCACACCCAAAATAGACCTAATTCGTCTTGGTGCGATGTTTACCCATTTCCTGACAACATGTCATTCCCTAAAGAATAAGATTCATGATTTGTATCCATATTCATGTGTCTTCTTATGCGTAACTGTTAAACAAAGAAATAATACTCTAGAGAATGACACATGGTCTGAAATGGGAAAACAAAGCATTATGACAAATTAGGTGTATTGTTTTAATGTAGTGCCCTGGTGAGATGTATTATATCTTCTGGTTACTTACCTTGTTTAACACCATGACCCATAAATGCACTTGAATGGTGATTATAACCAGCTTTAATGAGCCTTGCATTCTTTTTCTCCATAGCAGCCTAAATAAGGTATCAATAACACAATCCAATACTCAAAAAAATTTTTAATTGGTGTATTTGGTAAATTAATAGAGAAACTATGTATCAATTTTTCTACAAAAAGTTCATCTAAATTTTTCTAAGAAAAATTCAGAGCTCAAGGCATTTACAACTCAACAATTTATTCTGATTGGTTGATAAAAGACAGCTATTTCCCGCTAAAAATGTTGCAATGGTTGTTTACCTTTTGTCTCGCTTGAGATGCGCTAGCCATCCTGAGTTCTTCCTTTAGCTGTTTTATCTGCTCTTTTTGGTATCTGAGAAAAGTTGCAAAACAACTCTCTTGTCACATGACACAGAATCCTTTATATACAACTGCAAGATACACACGGCAATATGGACCCCGGACTATGGAATCCCCATGGTAACATACCTGTTCTCCATAAGAATGGCATCAATATCTACAAGTCTCCTGTCATCTGCTCCGAGGATGAAGTTGAGCTGTGTATTCAGTCTTTCAACTTTTTCTCTATAGTGCTCCCTCTAAGATATAAATAAATCCAAAAATTGATACACTTTGTTGGTGGCTGTCTACTCAATAAGGGACCTGATGAATATTAGATAATAACTTTTTTATTGGGTTGTTTACTTTTGTTTGTTCGTAATTTTTTTTCAAATTTTTTAAAAATTCATTTTTATTACAAAATTTAATGTAAATTTGAGAAAATATCTGATATCTGGCTCCTCTTGAGATCAGATTAATGCATGTTACCCTATACTTTTAATATTAAAGTATTAGTAAGAAAGAACATCAATGAAAACATTCCACACCTCAATTGCTATTTCATTCTTTTCATCTGTTATTGCTTTGACTTCTCTATCTAGTTCATCTACCTGAAAATTTCACAAACTTCTCTTTTAATCCTATAGCATTAAATTATATATTGCTAAACATAAGATGAATAACCCATTGAGTGCATAACATATATCCGAGAAAACGTTAGCAAAATTGTACAAAGATTAGTAAGTCTATGGTCTAGCTACTGAGGTATATTAAACTTACTATAATTTGTTCAAATTTGTGCAATTTTTTTACAAATCTTTTCACAGATATATGGCATGCACTTTAGTGGGACATATAGACAGACAACTTAGAATTAAATATTTGAATTATCTATAGGTTTCACTAGTGACATAACATATTTTAGCATATTGTCATATGTACAAAAGCACAGATATTTTTCTTGGTTAGTTAACCCAGCCTTTACAATATTTGGGAAGAATACTGTAAAACATTCAGTTAACCTTAGAGTACATATCTGCACTTGTATGTGTTGTTATGTCAAAACCAGGCTTTATCCTTTTAAAATATATAGTATGAGTGATAACACAGTTTTAGTACAATGTACCTTTTCCCGGTTTTTCTCCAGGCACTGTATGAGGTCTTGTCTGGCCTCCAGGTCTTCCATCTTTCCTGTATCTTTCTCAATAGCTTTCTGTCTTGCTACATTTTCTCTCAGGAGAATAATATCCTCCTGAGCCTCTCTGTACAACACCCGCAGGTCCATGAAATCATTCTTCAAGGCTTTGTTCTCCTCTCGTGCTTCACAAAGAAGCTGGGACAGGGTCTGTTAATCAAAATACATAAATCTTGAGTATTTTGCTCTATTAAACTAAGAATAAAACTTCATTGATTCTTATAGATGCATTGCATTAATACTTAATCTGGGGGTCAAAACAAAAGAATTTCCTTCTCTTGAGGAATGAAATACTAAGTCTACACCACAAACTCCTCCATAACTGGACAGCTACCCAACATTCATTTAACCCCATTCATTCATGACTCCCTTTCAGTGTGACCCGCTAACATATTCGTTGGTTATTGACACTTCAGACATTTACCAATTAATATTGGGTAAAATGATCAACAGTGAGTACATCAATGCTCTTGAAAATGTCAATGCTTGAACAGACCTACAGTGTATGGTTATTTTTACCTTGTTCTTTCTTTCCCTCACACTTTGTAGCTCTTGCTCCCAGATACTGTGGCCTGAAAGCTTCCTTTCTCTCTGAAAATGCAACAATATGAGTCATCAATTAATGACAATCTTCATCATTAATGCAAAGGTACTATTCCCTTTGCTTATAAAACTAGGCAACTTTTGCTTGTTTTTTTTTTAATTTTAATTT
Organism: Actinia tenebrosa; assembly: GCF_009602425.1. Next base: position 182,672 of record NW_022260786.1, on the reverse strand, counting down.
TTAATTTAAGGAAATTTATGTTGCACAAACCACCCAAGTGTAACCCACTTCTCTTTGTAGATTAGAATACTTTGATGTACCAAATCCACTGGGTTATGTTTTTCCTTTTCAGATCAAGTGCTGTCCCCTTGAGAATAAGATTTTTGGATTGAGCTGTATCCATATTCATGTTTTCTCTCATGCACAACTAGTAAAATACACTCTAGATAATGACTTGTGGTCTGAAGTGGATTTGGTTTGTTTCATTCTTCATCTCCAGTCCTTTACCTTGAACTTAACATGTTCTGGTGATCTGGAAGGCTGTCCAGTAGGTGACTTAACTCCTCTTATTTCTTTACTTTCTTGCTCTCTTTCCTTCTTTCTGAAGTTGTCTAAATCTTGTTGCTGGAAAAAGAGAGAAGACTATTTCCATGAGGGGTGCTTGTTCAACAATTACATATTTGATCCTAAGTCTATGAGTCTGGGTGTGTTAATGTAAATAAATATAACCCCTACAGTACATCGGGGTCCTTTGGAGGCAATGCAATTTTACTAATGTTCTGATACCATCTCTACTGACATTGATTTTGGGGCTAAATTCTTTATTATTACCACCTATAATATATTATGACTCTAGTAATCAGAAAGTGAGAGTCATTCTTTTAACAAAGATTGTCAATCCAATGGCATTCACTCTTAAAAACTTTCAAAATTAATATCAATAGTAATAAGTTAAATGCACAGCCACTACTTTTCTTGTTACCATGGATTTTAGCATAATATTGGGTAATTTTTCTCAAAAATCAGAAAGCAAGCTCCATTTATTGGCAGCCTGTTTGTACTAATTGTGAGCATCTCTTATTACTTTATTTCTTACCATTTGCTTGATTTTATTCTTGTAGATGTCCCGTTCTCTCTGGCAAGATTCTAAATCACCCATCAAGATCTTCAGGCCTTGTCGTTTGCTTTCCAACTTCTTTTTACAGATGTTGTACTACCAATAATTGAAGACATGAATTCTCATTTACTTATAAGTTGTGGCAATTCTTCTCCCTCTAATGAAACACAGTCTCAAATAATTTCCAAACGTCAAATACAATTTTTTTCCGGTCTAAGTCAGAGCATGACTCCAGGGGGAGGGGGAGGGGGGACACCTATTGTATGAGGATTGAAGAAAGATTGAATTGGACTATGAACTAAAGTTTAAAGAAAATGTGATTTCGAATCAAATCTTATAATTGATAATAAGATGTGAAAATAATCACACAGCTATAAATCCTTAATTTATCGAATCTTGAAATGCTTATTGAATCGGATTGTACAAAACAATATGCAAATGATTTATTTGTACAACTTGAGAATAAACATTCTTTCGCGACGTTGTGTTCTCCTAGCTGCTTGTTGCTTTGATTTAACGAAATAAAACTAAACAATATCTCAAAATCAAAATAAATCCCTAAATTTAGCGATTAGACGTAGCAATTTAAAAAATACTTCAAAGAAAGATCATATCTTTAATTTATAAAATAACCTCTCTGTATTTGGCCACGTAGAAAATTCCTAATTTTTGCGCATATTTTCCTAAAAGAGCGGCGACGCGTAAAAATTAAATTCTGTCCTTGTTATACAATCTGACCAAAAGAAATGAAAAACAACTATATCATTTTTGGTTTTTATTTATCTTTTTTAGTTTTTAGACATAAAAACAAACATATTGACTACAAGATTATTTTCAGACTGTGCCGAAAGTAAAGAGTGTCCTCGGAATTGAGTCAAAAAAACAAGTGAATTCACTCAGAAAAAAATAATTTCTTAGCGTTCTTACCTCGCTTACTAACAAAGCCCACTCTCTTTCTCCTCTTGCTAGAGTCATTTTGAAGAGTCTGAGTTAGACAAGCCGGTTTTTTGAGCAGGAAGACGAGTGTTGGTCGAAGAAATCACCAACACAAGACGCCATCATGTATGTTTGATATGGATGACCGGGAAAAGATCAGGGAAACTGGGGCTTATTGCCTCGTCTTGGTGGGAGGCCTAGGAGCGAGTTCTTTCTTTCTTTCTTTCTTTCTTTCTTCCTTCCTTTCTTCCTTCCTTTCTTTTCTTCTTTCTTTCTTTCATATTTTGATTAACATAATATCGACCGTATATCTTTTTTTATTTTGCCTAGTACATTTTAACTGTTCTCTTTTTACACATTCTTTCCATCCCTCTCCCCTCAGTGGGAATTTTTTATCACACAGGAAACACGACCCTAAATTTTGCCGCACTTATGTCATCAATCAATTCTGACGGACTAGATGCTGTTTTGTGTTATTCTTGTAACTGTGTTATTGTCCAGGTGGTCCTTAACAGTGTGTGGTAAAGCTTTCTTTAATTTCCTGGACTTTCTTAATACAATTTTACAGCCCGCTTTCTCTTATTGTCATATTTATATTTAATTCGTGGTTTTTAAAAGAATATTAGATTACTTGTTGCTTGTAATGTTAATAAAAGGCCGAGAACACAAATAATAAAGTAGCTTTTTAACTAATCGATTTAAGTGGAGGTTTTTCAATAGCTGTCATGTTAAACTGTCATATAAACCTATAAGTATTGATTTAAGCCAATAGCACGTAGCTAAACGCGGCATCACCTCCGTCCCATCGTGTGATTGAGACTATTCATTTACATGAACGTTTCCCCAGTGTGGCTCTCGTGTTGGTAACTGCTACAGGAGAAGAAATATTTTACTCTTAGTCCGAGTTCCGCTTTCAGCAGTGAAAATATATTCTAAGTTTATTGAAGTTTATAGCCATCCGCGAGGAATTTCTTTGTGTTTCTTCCTTTTTTTGCTCGGAAATAACCTTTGGAAGGAACAAAGACGTATGCACAAAAAGATGAACAACGACATAGGTTCAAAGTCGCAGGGAGTGAATGAAGGTGAGAAAGAAAACAGCAGTTTACTTCTTTTAGTATACTTAGCTGATACCCAAAGGTTATTATTTCAACGAAGTTTTTCTGGGTAGCTTCTGGAGATGGAGAGACTTTTTGACGATTGAGTCATGTAAAGTCGAGATTAAGTAAAAATACGAATCCTTAGTCTACGGTAACCGGCCTCAACTGATCTGAACTGAAATTCAACTTTTAAATACGGCGAGGGTCAATGGTCTGTTCCTGCGATTATCATTGGCTTAAGATAAAATGTGATTTAATGATTCATTGTTGTTTAAGCGTATAATAAGATGGATTTTGGATTACTATGACAAGTAAACGTAACGAAGTTAACTATACTTCAATGAGAAAGTACCGGGGATTCATTAGTAATGGCAACCGGAAAATTCTCACAGGAAATATTTTATACTAGAAACACGGTGCGAAAAATTCTCGGACAAAAAATAGCTAGCTACAACATACTGCGAAAAAAAACGTCGAAAGATCATTTGCATTAAAGAGTCCCTTCCTAAAGTTTCAAAGTGCGGTAAATGCGACATCTTGCTGAGTATAAAATGCGCATTCAAGTAAAGGTGTTAAAAGTTGCGATTAGAGATGCCGCCGTACAGCGTCAATGGAGAAACAACAGTGCTTGTTTATTTTGTAATTTGGGAACCAGAAAAGGCGGGACTTTAGTGTGCGCTTGTGACTGTAAAGATATTTGCGCTTTGCGCACACTCCGGATAGTAAACATGAGAACACGTTTTGAGAACTACATGTAAAATTTTAATCTTCTTTCGGTTGATGAAGCATGAGGTTATTTTCCGCAATTACTTACAGTTTAATAAAACACATTGATAACTGGCATTCTTAGTGATTAATGATGCCCTCTTTTTCAAAATCCCACAAGATCCGCCTCTTAATATGTTTATTAATATGCGCTTGTGGTTTCGGTAGGTTTGAAGGTAGAAGATTCACAGGACGCGGAAATAAAGGCATCGATATGTCGTAAAGGATATCGCCGCAAAAGAACAGCCTTTACACAGGAGCAACTCACTCGACTTGAGGAAGAATTCGCAGTCAATAAGTATCCAGGAATTGAACTGCGCGATAACTTGGCACATGAGCTGAATGTGAGCGAGGGACGAATACAGGTAAACAAACTAATCAGCACACAGCCAACTGAATTGACAAACACAAACTCAGACCGCGACTTAGACTATCAACTAGTTGTCTGGGTCGTCATGGTAATTATGAAATATTTCGACCAACACGGTGCTCTCACCAGTTGCTCTTATTACCGTTATATGTCGAGGATAAAATCTAATGATTTTTGAACTTTTCAGGTTTGGTTTCAGAATCGAAGGTCAAAATGGCGCAGGCGCCAGAACAACGTAAAACCACAAATCCCCAACCAAGTCTCCGCAGAACCCAAGAACACTTTCCTAGGCAACCCAACTTGGCCTTGCACTTCCTTATATGTAAAGGAACCCCTACCCAAACCTGTGCCATCTCATTGGTTACTACCAAATGACGTCATCACGTCATGTGAGGAAACCACTTGTGCTTCTTCGGCTTCGGATGTTCCTGCGGATATTCGAAGCCTGCTAAAAATAAGACGCGAAGGTCATTCACAACAATTGGTCGCTTGCGTTTCTTCTATCATGTCAAAGGCAGATGAGATTTCGTTTGATAATAACGAAAGTACTGCGCATGCTCACAATTATACTGATTCGTCTCTAGTGTCCTACGGTCAAATGTATTTTGGTGCGCGAAGATCCCTGGATGAGATTCTGGCAGCCAAAGGACTATCAGTTTTGGAAAACTGCATTTAGGGCTACCACAGCCGGACAGAGGGCAGAAAAAGATAGCATTCTCACTGCTTTCGTTAAATTGTTATTGTTAACCATGTTTTAAAGAAAACGGTTTACGGATTCAGTACTCTGTACGGTATACTACAACATTAAAATGGCTTCTCCATTTCTTCAGTAATATATCCGGTCCAATCGCAACGCTTCCGGCTACGGCTACGGCTACGCAAGATACGGTACAGTTATACAGTTATACAGTTGTAGTAGGGTCTACGAATTTGCCGTTTCGTTTCCCCCTCATGCACGCGAAAACCGTTGTATTTTCTAGTAGAATTGGATAAAGAGGACGAAAACAATGAGCTGTAGTTAAATATTAATTGACAGCGAGGATACTGCAGACAATAGAAAGCAAGTTTTCATTACTTCCATTCGAGTTTTTTCATTTGAGGTTTTGTGGTTTGTAAATTTGAAATTTTTTTCGGGCAAGTTACTGCCTAGTAATTTTTCCCTGCTATGCACAACATGAAAGAAACTCAAAAATAAAAACCTTATAAAAAATATATATCGGCATCGTGTCAGCGCGTACTCTATATTTAGAATTTTAGCGGGAATATAGTTCACCCCTGTTGCCAGGTAACCAGTATATTGTAAGGTGTCAATGAAAACAAAATGGCGACAAACAAGAAGATTGTGAGCTTTATATAACTTGTCAACATTTCTCCCATTTATTGACGTATACATCCAATTATTTGATTAAATTAAAAACTGGAATAGTTAAAATAAAGAACGAAGGTAAAAGGACGTTTTTTTAGGTAAGTGTAGTTTATTTTTGAAGCATTTGTTTGGGAAATGTTTTCCGCTTTTTGTTTGATTTGGTCGTCTTTATGAGATAAGAGGCTCAAAACCCTAAGATTAAAACAGTAGTATCTTAAGTTCTTATACTTAATTATGTCGTATTTTGATTCACCTGTAAGAGAACAACTTAACATTCTCTGTGAGCATTTTTTTTTAGACGAAAAACCATTCTATTTGTAAGAAAAACTGAAGCCATTGTGCAGGAAAGCTTTGAATAAAAGCCTCAGAATAAAAATATAGCGAACTTCAACCGAGTGTTGTGTAAACATTTGACGTGCTTGAGGGTTAATTCATGTTTAATTATATATTTTATTTGCTTACAGGAAATTAAGGTTGACTGAGAACTCCAAGTTCATTGTAGAATTTTTGCCCTTTTCGTACAAATCCAAACCATGGCTTCTTTTGCATTCTCTAATGGCTTATCAATTCACTCTCAAGCGATATCGTCTTCTCCTCTCCTCCAAGGCGGAGATTCATTAAACCTCACGGTGAATATCTCCTACAGCTCACAGGAAAATTTTACATCGAACTCGACAGCTTGCAGAAGACTTCCAGGAAAACAACTAGACGTCCAGGGAATTATTATACTACCTCTATTTTTAAAATTATTATCATCAATAAACAGATCTAAAGAAATAACCTCAGATCTTTCAAACTGTTCATTTATTCCAACATTGGATATTTCAATGATAAATTATGCGAACGCTTCAAATTCATTTTTCAACATTTCTTCATCTAATGTCAGCTGGACTTTGCAGTTATTTTTTTCCATTAATGTAACCTCRGACATCCCTCCTGATTCATGGATTAATATTACGACTAAGTTACTGATTGCTGGTGAATATACAAATTTGACGCTTGCAAGGTTCAAGTCCATTCCAATAAGTGATTTCTTTGTTACGTCGAACGGAACATCACTACCAGAGACGCCCCTTAATGAACTAACACTAGATGAAACTGTTAATTATGGAATTACCATGATTATTCCAAGTATAACTACAGAGCTAATATTAACGATGGTGCTGCCTACATTGGGAGGCCAAACACCAATGAAGTGGTCGCATACTATTGTTACAAGTATTGCCCCTGGATTAACAACTGAAAGGTTGAACGTTGGATCTGCTGGTCAACTTTATGTCGGCGAAGCTTATAGAAGTAGTTTTCCATTTATTACAAATGTCGCAAAACTTAATTTTGGGAAGACTTCTAATATTAAATCATATCAAAATAACAGTGTCAGCATTGGCATTGATGTTGAAGCAAAAGTACTGCAGAGTGAACGGTTTATACCAGGAAATGATGGTAACATTACCTTTGAGCTTGCTTACCAGACACTTAATGGAATGCGTCATATTGGGCCAATTTATAATTCGCTAAATCTCAGTCAACCTCCCCTGTCGTGTGTGTTAGAAGTGGTTGGTGGTCCACCGCATTACCAAGGCAATGATTTAGTAAAATATAATTTCAGGATTGAAAACCCACAGTTTTCCACTGAATCAGCTGAAAATATTACTGTTGCTTTTACTGTACAAGAGGATGTGGTTATTCAAGATTTTTCAGCAAATATTTGCAGTGAATTTCACTGCAGTCCTTTACGTCTGAGCAATTTCAACTCATCAGTTAAAAATTCTGCAATCAGTAGGTAAGCTGATCTTAGGAGTTGTTCTTTTATTATTGAGGGGGGGGGGGTGCATAATTTGCTTGTTAATGCATACCAGAAATCTGTCCCTCCCTGTCCATTATAATATAAAGAATGGCCTCTCCCTTTTTTCCAATCTATTTATCAAAAAAATGTTATTCAACTCAGATATTTTGTTGTGCCCCCCTCTTTTGTTTATCTATTTTAGGACACGGCTTTCTTACAGATCAAATTGTAATTTAGCAAGGAGAATATCCTGATTTTTTAATGACCCCCCCCCCCTTAAATCCCACCACACCCTTACCCACTTCCTATGATTATTCATATTAATATATTATTGAAAAAAGACACATTTTTATTAATGATTTTTTTTGTAAAGCAAGTGCACTGAGGCTTGATTGAGAAGTAATCATTTATTTATTATTATTCTATTCTTTATTTTTCATCAGCACACTCATTGTGTATTATTTTTCAGACTAAATGTAAGCTCGTCAATCCATGGTAATCTGACATTATTGCTGCGGCCATCAGTTATTGTCGGTAGTAATGTACAATCTGATTTGACACTGTCATATACACGCCCATCTTGGATCAGCCCTGCTCTAAAAACCATGACCATTTATATACCCATTCGCCAAGTGCATTTCTCTGGCCCATACAACATCAACAGCTCAGTATTGAGTCCTAACGACAACCAAGTTATCATCCCAGGAGAAGATGTTACATATCAGTTGAAGATGATGATGCCAGTGTCGAGGAGTTCTAAGCTTGTTATTGTATTCAGAGGTGAAGGCACTGAATCTATAGGTGGACACATTATTGGTGTTGGAGTAAATATCCAGTCAGATAGTAATCAACCTTTGCCAGGAATGGGTAAGTGGCACACATTAAAACCTCTATATTTTTTGAACCCTAAAAAAACCTCTAAAGGCCGGTTTAGACGGTATGATTTTCGCCTACAACTATCGTATACAACAYGCTCGTGCCATCCTACAACTCGAGTCGTAGCGTGTAAATCAAGCCTACAACTCACCTACAACAGACRTGAGCGTGTTGTATACAATAGTAGTAGGCAAAAATTGTACCGTCTAAACCAGCCTCGAGCTAATCAAAGTCAGGGCATGGCTAACTCACAGACCTAACCCTGAAACACCTCTAAGCTGATCTTAGTCAGAGCACTGCTAATGCTAGTTCAACCTCTAGGTTTATTTATGTCAGAACTTGGCTATCTCACAGATCAAATAGTAATTTAGCACTGGGAGAATATCCTGAGAGCTCAGAAAAAACTTTTGAATCAAGGGAAAGACCTAATGAACTTTGCTCACACATGAACTGAGTTTGGGAATCGAATCAGAATCCCTCTAATATTATAAGTTGAGACATAGGTGCATTGGCCACCCCGATTACAGGATATAGATATTTTGTGATATTTTAAGTGCCATCAGAAGGTTTACTACCAACTGAGCTTTTCTTCTCCAAATTTCATATTGAACTGCTCGAGAAGCTAGCCAGACTAAGTTGCAAAGCCTGCTGCCCTCTGCATATATCTATTGGCATGGAACACACATCTCTTGACTTTTTTACCATGCTCTACAAATTATTGTTTCCTTCGAGTAAAAACTCCTCAGAAGATAAAATAGGTTGACTAATAGGGCTACTCTTCTAGATGGGCTAATCTAAAACTTACTAAAAAGGATATCCATCCCTTTTTTCAGCTTTAAATATCACCCAATCTAGTGAAGGATTGCCCATTAATGTCACAAGTCCAATTGCAATGGGTGTTTTTCATGGTTTGTCTAATAATGGTAGCTCTAGTCTTCCTGGTAGTGCAGAAATATCCTTCCAAACCACTGTCCGTGCTTTCGATGCATTAAAACTTGATGGAAAAGAGTTTGTTTCCTTGATGGCTGAAGCATATGTCAATAGTGAGCCTATGCCACAGAGATTCACCTTTAAGTTAAAGGTAAGATTTATTTTGTTCTTGGGGGAAGGAGAGGTGGATGAAGTGAGGGTGAGAGGGAGAGTGAGAGGTAGAATGAAATGGAGGGAGGGTAAAAGGGAGTGTAAGAGGGAGGGTGAGTAGGGATGAAGGGTGAGACAGATGGAGGGTGAGAGAGATGGAGGGTGAGAGAGAGGAAGGAAGGACAGAGAGAGATGGAGGGTGAGAGAGAGGAAGGAGTGTAGGGTCAGAGGGTTGGAGGAATAGAGGGAGGATGAGAGTGAGAGAAGGTTGAAGTGGAGTTCCGACTCCATGCAGCATCTGGAATCCATGTCTTGTTGTTAGTATCAGATTCTCTTTGACAGTTTCATAACTGGTATACCTAGACCCCCAATAAGGACCCATATTAATAGGGTAGCTGTATTAAGTGAGTTTATTTGAGGGTAAATACATATTGCTGGTATAGAAAGTATTARGCATAACAATGGTGTGTGTGTCCATTATACGTGAGTGTCTGAGGTCTGACGGTTGTCAGTATTAGGCTTTTATTAGGCTTTTATTAAAAATATAGAATTACTAACTTTCAGATCATCAAGCCTGAGCTACAAGTGCATTCTTCTATCACGCCAACCAATCAAGTGAAGCCACAACAAGTCCTCTCTTTCTCTGTCACCCTTTCACACACCCAAGCCTCCACATCTCATGCTTATGGAGTATTGCTTGAGATAGCAGTACCTCACCAGTATCTTACCCTTAATGTTGGGTCTATCCAGCCCCAGGGAGCAGCTATACGGGTTGTTAATGGCCACCAAGCACCTAGTCGATCTAGCAGGTACCACAAATCTTGTACATTAAGATCATGACACTAAAAGCAAGCTTGGGCTCCCTTTGGATTATTGTGAGGTCATGTAAACAAAGCTGATTGGTCTGTACAATGTAGAACTGAACAAATACTACTGATAAATTTGATAGAACATAATAATTATTTTATATGACGCACTTCACCATCAGCGACCAGCGACCAATGGTGACTCCAGAACCATTTCAGGGAGGTGGCTGTTACCTAGAAAGGCATCATGTAGCATCCTTTTTAGGTTTTACCTATATCATTTATCCTTATCAACTCCAAAGCAGGGTGGTTAGTGACCCAAACCATCCCAACTGAAAGCAGTAGTCACCCATTGAAACTGCCATTGACAAATCTCTCATGGTCATGGCATGGGTTTCTTTATGTACCATTTGTAATGTTTTTCCGTGTTTGTTCTGTAGGTACAACGACTCTCTCACCAAGGTTCTAGTGTATCAAGTTGACACATTTCCTCTACCCACCCCTCCCTCCAAGAACTTCACCATGACATACGCAGCATCAACTGTCAGTAATCTTCCTTCTAGTATATTCATCCAATCACCAATGTTCCTGAGCTATACTATATTACCCAACAAGGTTGTTCCACACAATGGAGGGCTGTACAATACAAGCTTTTATGGGGTAAATATTACAAAGATATGATGTAAATACTCATTATTAATTTATCAATAGGCTGATATACATTAAATGGAATTTGGGCATTCATCGACCTTATTGATGACGTCATTTTTTGACCGCTTAGTTGTTGACGTCATTTAATGTGTTCATGTCCAGTGATGTCATTCAAAAAGAGACGTCATTTCTCGCCGTCATTTGATGCCTTCAGGTCCAATGATGTCATTCAAAATGAGGTCATTTCTCACTGCAATAAGCAACTTCATTATGACATCATCTGTGACTATATTGTTGACTTGACATCATTTGTGATCTTCATGTCCAGTGATGTCATTCAAAATGACATCATTTCTCACTGCAATAAGCGACCTCATTATGTCATCATCTGTGACCGCTATATTGTTAACGTGAAGTCATTTGATGTCTCCATGTAAATTGGTTTCATTCAAAAAGGGACGTCATTTATCATACAATAACCGACCTCATTAATGACATCMTTTCAGACACTTCGTTGTATTTGTTCTGCATGACTTATGACATTCCTTCTCTGCTTGATTTAGGCCAAGTTTTACACCTTTCGTCCCCCGCCATACGTACAAGCGATCTACACATCATCACCAAGGGTTCTGGATGCTGGAGACAAAGTTGCATTTGATCTCACAGTCAAGCACAATGGCAATGCTAGTGACACTCCCCCAGCCTATAACCTCCAAATGACTCTGAAATTCCCTTCACTGGACAACACAAACGTATCTGTAAACTGCAACAAAGGGTCTCCCTCCCTTAACCTATTGACTAGCTCAGGTTTATTAGTCATTGGTGATTTGCTTTATGGCCAGTCCTTCTATTGTAACATCACAGGGAGGGTCGTTGCGCAAGTGAGTCCCAATCAAGACATCAGCCCTGTAATCCAATACACATACTACCCTACCACTACACCAAGACTTGCTCAGTCTATCCACTATCACACCTTGATCAGAGCGCACACTCTTATTGCCGCCATAAATACGACTGTCACAGCCAGTCCAAATGCGCAAAGGCTATTGGCAGGAGAAGATTTGGACTTCAGTCTTCGATTACTGATTCCTGAATGCGTGACGCAGTTAGCACTTACAGTTACCATGCCAACGCTGTCACTTGTGGGAACTGGCTTCGAGCGGCAAAGACGAAGTATTTTAATCCATGACAAAACGAAACAAATAAGGTTTGTTGACATGGTAGTTTAATATGTCTATCAGTATTTTAATCATAAGCGTGCGCTTTATTGGTTTATCCCAGGGGAACCACATACAGCTCCGTACGTACGGTTTCACAGACTGGTAATTTTATAGACCCCTTGCAGCATGCCGGAATGCAGCGTTTGGAAGACATAACGATGGGTTTGCAATTCTCAGGAGATTTTGTTTGTTTTGTCCTCCAAGTTGAGCAGCTTTGACGTCACATGCAAGGGTTCTATAGCTAATCAACAGCCTTACCTCAATGGAATAGACCATCTTTAGCATGGGCGTAAAGTTTTCTTTTTTCAGATCACATGTCATTCTCTTGAGAATAAGATTGTTTGAGTTGTATCCATATTCATGTATCTTCTCACACACAATCGTTAAACAAAGAAATGATACACAAAGGAATGGCAAGTGGTCTTAAATGGGAAAGCATTCTACAATACAAACAACTTCAACAATACACAAGGGCGGATCCAGGGTTTTTTTGAAGGGGGGTCTCAGGGGTAAATTTTGTAGGCAAAGGAATCCCAGTCGCATTTTTACCACAAGAAGCCCATTTGACCTCAGGAATGACAGGGGGGTCGCGACCCCCCCGACCCTCCCCCTGGATCCGCCCTTGATACAAACAACTTTAAAATTCAACGGACCATCACTGGAACACATGAATATTCTACTCAAAAACGAGGCTAACCCTAAGCAACAGAAAAATCAAAACTGGAGTACTACTTTTGAATACGATACACCAAAAACTGTATCATTTATTGAGTATCTTGTCTTTCTCTTACAGTGGCCGCGTTCGTCGAAGTGTAAACGCAGTTGACGTTGTTCGACCATTACTAAACGAAAGCTCAACATCTACTGACGTCAACAGCAATCTAACCATGACCAGCCCTTCCCCTAACATCACCCGACCCAACACCACTACCCTAAAGATTGATTTTGGCTCTGTGCAAAAAGCCCCAACCCCACTCCAGTCGTTTGAGGGAATAACCATATACCTGAAGTTCAGGAGTGCTTACCTACCTTTGGTGCTTAGTGGGCGTGACTTTGTGTTGACTGCTCTACTTAACTACACTGGAGGAGAGTTGAATTTGCCCGTTCCCTTCACGATCATTGGTCCGTTGGTGAAGCCTTTGCTTGTTATTACTAAATCAGTACAGGTAAGAACGTTGGGAGCCCTGTGATATTTTTATCTAACACTTTAATTGAAATTGGGTTCCCTGTGGTAAGAGCTTAAGGGGCCATTTTGTATCGGGGAGGAGGGAAGGGCGACGGGATTCTCTTGGTAACCCATATTAAAAACCTGACACCCCCGCTTTCTGTTGTTGCATAAACATGGCCCCTTCCTTGTTTTCAATACTTGTTATTTTAAAATTGCTGTTAAACTCGATTTCCGTTTGTATGGTTCCCCCTCTTGACCCCGATTCTTGTATTGACCCCCGGAGAACCCAACACTTTGTCGAAATGGACAAATAAGGTGCTGGAATACCGAAGCTAGACCAGAATGCAATACGGTCAGCACTATCTCAGGAAGGTGACTGCGACGAACCCAGTGATATTCTTCATTTACATTGGACAAGAGTCACACAAGTTCGATTAAGTTTCACAGTTATTAATAGTTCATTGTCACGCAAGTTAGTATCATACATTATCTTCATCACTCAGTTATATACATATACAACTAATTGAAGGGTAATTAGTAAACACCACTAGTTATGGTCTTCATTCCTTGGCTTATCAGGGTAGTAAGTTATGGAATTCTCTTCCAAACAACATGAGATTGTTGCACGAATTAAGTAAATTTAAATCGGAAATTTCCAAAGTCAAATTTGATATTGACTGTTGTACCTTTTGTAGAGGATAATTCTATTTTAATTTATTTTACATATATACATATATTTATTTCATTGTTTACATCCATATTTTTATATTAGCATCATGTAATTTTAATTTTTAGTTTAGGTTATTTATAACTTGGAGATATTAGCATGTACTTGCTATCTTGTAATTCAAGTATAAATAAAGTTATTGTATTGTATTGTATTGTAATTGAAAAAACGTAGCCGGGTTCGAGGGCCTGTCATATCGAAGCTGAGACTGAAAAGGAGTTTGGGTACTCCGAAATGTGCATTTTATTTGCATATAGACATGTAAAAATGCACAGTAGAGCAAAGTCGGTCGACCTAGATTAACAACATGCCAAAGCCATGATGCATAAAATGTGCACGGGAAGGGAAAACTGCAATACGCATGAAATTAGCATAATTGTTTGTCTTCCATGCTCCCCTTCGGCCTTAGCTTTGATGATATAACCTATTTTGAACTCGATTAGGTGTATACACCGATTACCCGATCAATTAGGTGTATACACTTATTTCAATAAATAGTCACCAAAAACCTAGAAAGCTGAGATTACTGAGCATCATGGGAAACTTTTCATATCAAAAAAGCATATATATACAAAGCTTTTTTAATACAAACTGCAGCTCGATGATGCTCAAAAGAAGTGAGACTGTAACCGGTAAAAAATTCGCAAGTCCATGAACAGTTATCAAGCGGTTGAACGTGAAAAATGAATCTACCCATAATCCTTGTCGGCCTCAGCTTTATAGCTTTTCAGTTGACTAACTTTATTGAAATAAGTGTATATATTGATTTTTTCAGGTGAACGACAGTGAGCGTGACTCACCATTGCTATTCTACAACGTGACAGTCACGCATAGCCAGTATTCCCAGTTTGACGCTCACGACCTCGTTATTCAAGATAACACCAAAAACATGAACATACAACGGTCCTCTGTGCTTCCTATAAACAACGTATTTGTGTCCTACCCTGATGTCCACACTTACAACATCAGGCTTGTCATTTCTAAACTTGCAGGTATAATGAGAACACGAATTCCTCTTAGTACTGTATGTGGTACGTCTAGAGCTTTCCTTTCCCCCACAGAAGCAAGGGTGGCTTAGTTGGTTCGCTCCAGCAAAAAAAAAAATTATAGAAAAAATCTGTTTAAATAAAGGTTCACAGTCACTCACATCTTTGTAGCTTAAAGTTTAGGTACTCAACATACCCCTTCCATGGAGGGAGAGGGAGAGGGAGGGGGGGGGCACGCCTTCAATCCGATTTAGCGCACAACAGTGAAGTGGCTCAACATGACTTTTCTCTTCTTCTTTATTTGTAGTGGGGGAAAGTGTGAGTCTTTCGTACAAAGCAAGTTTCTTGATCAAGGAAAAGGTACGAAAAACAGCTACTATTAATTCGACTAACTTAAAGAGTACGAATACACAAGGAAATGACAAGATATTTCATTAAAATCCTTTAAAAAAGAAATGGCGTTTCATTCTTCAACACAGCTGTTATTGAATGGCTTGTGTTTCCTCGCCTTTTGATTTAAATATGTTGCGCATGCACAATAATGTGACTCTTAAATGGCTTCCGTATTCATGTGTTGTGATTGGCCAGCGAGCACTTCCATTCTTTTGATTGGTTTAGAGTGTACATCATTAGACAGCACAATGTAGCCGACTCAAACAAAATCTCTTTCATTTACCTATCTTTATTATATCCCTCTTTAAAACAACAGCGTCAAATATCTTTGTTTTTTTTAGGACGAAAAACAGACAAATTTGCCTGCCACTGTGACATGGAAGAGTATACAGGTATCGTATCTCAAGAGCGCATGGTTGTGCGCATATTCTTAATCCATCAAGTCATCCCTCTTTCTGATCGTCGTATTATAACATTGTCTCCCAACAGATCAACAGTCCTATCTATTCTGTGAGCAGTAACCTGACGGCTTGTGTTAGCAGATTTGATACAAATCGATGGAAGGTAGGCGCACAATAAGATATGCTTGCTTTACTGTCTTGAGAAATGCAATCATCAATAGACACCTAGATAAGATTATCATTCACCAATGCAGGCCAACTGGGAGGACTTCACACTTGATCTCAGAGCGCACTTTCAGTTTTCATTCTGACAAAATGCCTGCCAATTGATCGAGCATGCGCAATAAAAATGACAGAGCTCAGGACTTGGCAATCTCATACCCAGAGCCTGTGAGCATTTTTTTCTTTATTAGTCCAAGACAGTGCACGCTACCCATTTTTTGAAACTTCCAAGCCATTTTTAAAAAATTCTTTAGTAAGCGCAACAATGATTGTCAACTCTTGCGACTTTTGAATAAGATGCTTACAGGAACTTTATAATTCTTAGATGCGTTTAAAGTCCATAAAAAAGTTTAAGAAGTTGTATATCGAACCGAAGACCTTTACACTGGAAAATGTTGAGCAACAAGAAATCGTTTTCTGATTGGCTAATTCGCTTATGCTGAACTAGTCACAAGACTTATGTTATGTTGCCACGTGCAACGGTACAAGCATTCATAATCATACAGATCGTAAAACTAGTACTTTTGTGAGGTTTTACGGTTTTTACATGAGTTTTAAACAGTGTAACGGATTTTTTTAGCTGTTCTTGTGACAGAACATCAACATGAACATTGGATAATGTAAGTGTTTTAATTGTTTTCATCCTTTAGACTAAAGAAGTAACCGGTTTCTTTGCTCTTGGTGTCTTGCTTGGCTTACTGCTTGGTATCATTTTGGCTATTATTATCATCGTCCTGATCATCAAGTGTTGTGACAAAGGAAAAATTGCTTCTTGTTACTCGGTAAGTACTGTATTCTCTGGACAGCTATCCTTACTCCTTTGGAGCAACTGCATCATGCACTGGGGCTTAACATTGATAGGTGCATAATGCCCTGCAAATCATGATGGCAGTAGTTTGAACTCTTTGTAGAACGAGCCATACGACAATAGAAGTCATGGTTATTGAATATATGCAACTTCATCATATTCTAAAATGATATGCAGTTGTTGGAACTCTTTGTAGAACGAGCCATACGACAATAGAAGTCATGGTTATTGAATATAAGCAACTGCATCATACTCTCAAATGATGATAGGCAGTAGTTTGACCTCTTTGTAGAACGAGCCATACATCAATAGAAGTCATGGTTATTGAATATATGCAACTTCATCATATTCTAAAATGATATGCAGTTGTTGGAACTCTTTGTAGAACGAGCCATACGACAATAGAAGTCATGGTTATTGAATATATGCAACTTCATCATATTCTCAAATGATATGCAGTTGTTGGAACTCTTTGTAGAACGAGCCATACATCAATAGAAGTTATTATCATTAAATATCAGTGTGCATATGATTTGTGGGGTACTCTGTAGCTAACCCCCCCTCCCTCTCCCTCTCTCTCACTCTCACTCTCTCTCTTAAAGTTTTTGTTTTTTGTTAGTAGAAACACTCGTGATTTTCTTCCTTTTTTCCCACTTTTCCCTTTCTTGATCTCCTCTACTTCTTCTCTGTTCGCTGAAAACTTTATTTACTTCTTTATGACAGGGTTTTACTTATAAAGACAGCATTACCATATTCCATGTTGCATGGTTTTTCATTCTCTTTGCCCCACCAATCCCTCTTCATTTCTTCTAATTCTTCCACCTTATAATTCTCATTTATTTGTTGTTATATCCTGTCAGCGTTTTACTAATAAGGACAGCATGACCGTACTCACGGGTGGTGCAAAGTATGTCTTAAGTGGAGAGGACGACCCCCCTGATAAGAAACTTGTGGCCAGGCACAACGAACCTAGGTATGAATAAACCAGATCCTACAATGATATATTCTTGAGATACAACACTTGTGGATTAGCTTGCTGCCACCTTCATGTAGGGAGTTAACGGAGGCACACGCCTTAAAATCGTCAAAATATTTTTTATGAAAGTAATACAAAGCGGGTGTATATGTCTCTGTACTGTGATATAAACACTCTGGGCTGCTAATATAATACAATTAAGAGGGTCCTGAAGGGGGGGTCCTGAAGGGGGGAGTCCTTATCCCATTTCCCAGCCCCCATTTTGACCAAATACCATACTCCCAGCCTGTGTTTTGCAAAAATCCATTCCCATCTTTTGATTGTTTTTTTTTTTATTTGTTTGTTTTTTTGTTTTTTGTTTTTTGTTCTTGTTTTTTTGTTTTTTTTTTGTTTTTTGTTTTGTTTGTGTATCCCTTTCCTGCCAGTGCATAACATTCCATTTTCCCAGCCAAAAAGGCGAATCCCAGCTGCTATTTTTACCCCTCAATTAAAAAGGTGTTGCCTGATGTCTGTACTTGTCATTTGTCGACCAGCATCGTCAAGACAGACGAGAGTATCGTTCCCATTCTGAGTCTAGACAAGTCCTCACAAACAGACAAAGAGCTTGACAGGTAAGCTTGCTTGGAATTGAAAAGGAAAAAACAAATTAAATTGGTCAAGTAAGACTCAATTTTTTTTGTTAAAGAAAGGCTTTAATTTTTCTATCATTTCCATTTTGCAATCTCCTCCACGGTCCCTGAAAGCCACCATTTTGTTGCCACGAATAGCACCCCCCCTTCCCCCATGCCTACGTCTCCAAATAGATGCTTATCTATACATTACCCATTAACCATTATTTATACAGCCTTGATTTGCAAGCCACTGCTGACCTAGAGGTAGAAATAGAAATCCAGCGACACAACATGTTTGTTGATGCGCTGTCACTGCTAGTAAAAAAACTGCGCGTCAAGAGACACATATCATCCAGCCAAGAGAAGAAGGTGCGTAGGACAAATTGAATAAAATATGCGAATATATATTGAATTAGCACCTCTTTTCACCGCCCTGCAGTCAATCTTTGCCAAGAATTTTAGGGATCTCTTCTTGTGAAAGCAGCGCTTCGCTTTAGTCTTTATTGTTCTGTAATCGTTGTTGCAGGCGTTGTTGTTTTTATTATTGCAGGCGTTTTTTTTGTTGTTGTTGCAGCTACTGCTGCTATTTTGTTGCTGTTAATTTTTTTCAGTTGTCGCTGCTGCCGATGTTAGTTCAGATGTTGTTGAGGTTATTATTGTTGTTGTAGTTGGCGTTGGTACTGTTGTCCTTATTGTTTATTTTTCCCGCCAAAAGACGATGGAAAAACCTTTGCCACCTTTGAAAAACAAACCTTGCTTCAGTTGTTGTTGCTGTTAATGCTGTTGTGGTTGCTACTGGTGTTTCGTTACTGCTCTCGTTCAATTGTTGTTGCAGTTCGACAGTTGTTGCTGTTGCTGTTGTTGTTGCTGCTGCTGTTGCGGTTTGACAGTTGTTGCTGTTGCTGCTGTTGTTGCTGCTGTTGTTGCGGTTTGACAGTTGTTGCTGTTGCTGCTGTTGTTGCTGCTGTTGCGGTTCGACAGTTGTTGTTGCTGCTGTTGTTGCTGCTGTTGTTG